>JABFPJ010002898.1:0-17843 GCA_022817425.1 Gryon sp. ZL-2020
AGCAAACTCCGCCCCTTTTGTATATTTGTAACAACAGCTAGATGTGTGAGTTCCGCTAAAACTATTCGCACGCACACAACTATCTATCTTAACATATATAAGAAAGGGGCGGAGTTTGCTGAAAATCGGCACTGATCGTACCAAATTTTGGTCGCAACGAACGTTTCGAAAAACGCTAGTCAAACCGTGTAGCGAATATCGCACCATATTTCTTTGGGTGTATAAGCTGACATTTTAAAAATGACACTTTTAAAAACCACTTATGTAAAAACATTTGTTCTGGTTATAGTAAAATCTCATTTTATTTCCCGTGTATTTATTTAATTGCAATTAATTAAATTGCTAAAATACAGCTTTCTAATACAATTTAATTTATTTTTATTAATTTGTACTTGCATATTCATTATTATATCTTATATATTTTGTGTGAGTTATATACCTTTAATTTTTAAATATTACTTTATAAATTATATAACGAAATATAAATTCATACGAGAATGTAGATAACAATTTTTGTTGATATATTAATAAAAATTGCAACATGAATTTTTGATACAATTTTTATACATCTAATTCTAGTTAATTCGGATTTTTGCGATCACAAAGTGAATGTGCTCCTTTAATTCTACCGTGATTTCACGGTCCATCTCTTACTTATTAAGACTTATATATTTAACTAACTTGTTTAAGTTATCTTAATTATATAAAGTTGTAATATTTTAAGTTGTGACCTGTTTTAGATAATTTTAGGATGTATACAAACTGAAGGAGTATAAATTTTGATGGTAAAATGTTTGAAAATATTCTCATTCAACAAACTGCTGGCATTTCATGTGAGTTTGCAGATAAAACAAGATAGATTTATTCGCGTATGTTTCATAATCAGGATGATCCTTCGAGACTAATCTAGATGCGATAAATCAATCGTATGTTTCGCATGTTATGATCTTTGTTATATATCATGCGAGATTCCGCTATGCAACTTAAAAATCTTTGAACATCACTTCATTAAAATTGAATTATGCAGTTGTATGTACGATTATTTATTGCAATTGTATCATTCTTCTTGATTTAATTATTTTGCACTTTTATTTGATAAAACTAAAGAACATTATTAATAAAATATAAATAAAACAACGAAGCCGTACTTTTCATGTAATATTAAAAAATGTAAGATCTAAGAACAACATACTAATTTTGTTAAAAAAAATCATAAGAAAGTGTAATAAATTATATTCACATCCTGTATCGATAAATTAATATAACTGTAATAAAACATACTATTAATATATCGGAGTTATATTCAAAAAATCATTTCACGATAGCACTATTTTAATTATATTGATAGTGAATATTAGTATTATTAAAACAATGTACGCGATAAATATAATATTGAATTTGCTTATGTTTTATACATCGGAAGATCTCTTGGCAATGTCTAGTGTTCACATCTTCGTGACCTAAAAGTTGTTTCATCACCCAAAACTTTTTCCCAGTAAAGCAACAATTGAAAGTAATCATTTTGTCGCATCTCTTTCAATTAAATTAGCTTTCGTTAAAACACTTTGATCTCAAGGTGTCTAGCGAAATGTCGGATTTTGCAGCCCAATTACTTGACATTTATTCTAAACAAGGACATCACATAAAGAGTTATATGTGCCGCATCAATATCACTCATTTTAATGAATTATGATGTCCAATAAAAATAGGTGGAGTGTGTGGTTATTTTTGCAAAAGAGAAACATCGCGTCTCGTTAGCAGTTGCAGAAAAAGGTAGATTCATAGCAGCGACAAAATTCGATCCACATCTGTTGCAAAAGATAATGGATAAGGAGATGTTATCAAGAAGAATATTGCGCACCAGCTGGTCTTTTCCAGGAGGAAGCTTTAGCGGCACTCGACTGCCGGGGCCGCAGGCTTTATAGGTGGTCCACGCCCGGCTTCACAATCACCATCTCATTCCGATCCAGGTTCGTTCACCCGACGTTCACACCTCATTGGACACAATGTGCTTCGTAGATCTCGCGCGATCTATGGCATCTTCTTGCATGATCGACACTCGTCTCTTTCTCTATTTCTCTCTCCCTTTCTCTTTCTATCTCTCTCTCTCTCTCTTTTGTTATTATCGCAGGTTCGCGCGCACACACCGACATAACCTATTGTTAGTCAAAGTGGCTCATCGTGGGCCCGAATGAGTCGCTCTGCTATGCACAATATCAGAAATGGCATCACTTTATACCTATCGTACCGTTTGATCTGCAACTGAGTGGGATTTGAGAAGTGGCGAAACCGCTATATCGGAAAAACCGCAAGAAGAGAACTTGTTATGGTAATACCGATCCAAGTTCAACGGTAATGTGGTGTAATAGAGGTGAATGCAAAAATAGAAGCGCGGCTATTTGATGTTCATTATACCGATACCTCGCGAAACATTCTCAACACATTCTTCATTCTTCAGCTGTTATATTAGATATATTCACAAAAACGTATCTGCATCGCAGTTACATCATAATATTACGACATTCAGACGAAGTATGGTTATTTTAAACATAAAAATATCGTATGTACAATTTAAGATTACCCAATTAGTTATTAACAGAAAACTTAAACATTTTTAGGCAGACTTTATTAATATTATACTTATTCAAATATCCATAGTTTAATTTATTGTAATTGTTAAATTTCATTGTTTTTTACAGATCAAAATGTGAAAAAACCAATTAAATAGTCTTAAGAAAAATCCGTTAAATTTTATCTTTGGATTGCCATATCTCGACGAATTTTTAATCGATGTCTGTTTTTCTAGGAGCTAGTGTTATTACATAGCTCAATTTTAGACATTAAGATAAAAAAAAGAAGATCTGATATAATGAAAATCGCATTTTCCGGTAAAAAACTATATAGGTAGTGTCTCGCTTTGTACTTGGCGTGAAAAACTACCGTGTTTCTTGATACAGAATTTATTACTAATCTATTGTTTAAGGTGGTATTATCATTAAGGCAAAATAGTCAGAATTTGATGAAAATTTGTAAATATTTTAGTTAAGTAAGTTTCTACAAATCCTCAAAATTTCAAGTCAATTGACTATACCAAAGTCAAGATATTTAGTGATGAAAATTGAATAAAATACATTAGCGGTATAAGAAGCAAGGTTACAAAAAGAGTACAATTATTTGTAATAACTTACATAATAATAGTCAGATGTGAATAAATGAATAAAAAGTTATCAAAATGACAAAGCAATTCACTACATATTTTGTTGTTATTCATAGTCAAATGTTGAAAATGTACACTTTTTGGCCATTATTAAGAGAACCCTGCTACTAAGACCGGCAATTCATGATGTTATTCTTATATAATTTTTAGACAAAATTGAAATAAAAGTGGATTTAAACAATATATACTGTTCTTGGATTGTTATATGTTGCTATAATACCAACATAAATAAATTCATATTGAGAATGTTTTTATTATAAACTACGTTATCTTTCAGTGTTTATGTTTTATTATATGGAATAACTAGCAATATTTGTTTAAGAGGGATTAAAGAAGTTAAAAATGAAACATTATTAACTATATTACTTTGAAATGCATGTCAACATTTTCTACACTTCATCCGTTGCATTATCGGAACGGCTTTCGTTGCAATATTAGATCGGCTGCAATATTAGGGAATATTGAATAATCCCTATTAAAAAAAGTACGTAATTGTTTACGTGATTTATTATGTAAAACATTCCGTACTTCTAAAATTTTTAATATTTGATAATTTAAAAATGTTACAGTGAACTTATATACAGTCTGATGAAGATATGCCTGCTCTGTTTGCGTCTTTGTTTAACTTATTCTTTGAAGCAAAGTTTTAAACAGAAACATAACATATCGAAAAGACCAGGCATATTCTCATCATACTGTATTTCTGGATTCAACTTGCTTATGAGAAACGAAGCGCCATCATGCGGCAAACTTTCTAACAGTGCTGTCATTTGAATTATTTGACGGCAACCGTATTAAAAGGTGAATAATTCATTTTTTTTAAGATGATATTTAAGTCTTAAACAATCTAATATATAATATTTGTAACATATTAAGAAGTAATTTATGACGTGATTTATTACGTAACGTTTTGGCGTCACACATTACATGATTTATCGCGTACAAAATACGTTAGTTTTTACGTGATTTATTATGTAAAAAATTACGTACTTTTTTTTAATAGCGTTGCAATAAGAGGAAGTGAAGAGTATTTTGTGTATGCTGCGTATGTTATTGTCTCCTACATCTAATATAATGATACACATTATACATATGTTTAAATGACTTCAAATAATATATTTAATGAATATATAATGAATGAACAAATATTATTTAAAATAATAAACAAACATTCGAAATATGCAAGTAAACATAAGCGCCATCTAGTTGTAAAAAATAGAAATTTTCAATTACTCAGTTGGTAAAGTTATCGCTAATTTTCAGAAAGAATATTTTTGAATTCAGTTTATCGCTTTAGCAGGTGAAGCAATTTATTTCATCATTTAAAGAATGCAAAAATTTTATTAATAAGTGAATGAAAATAAATTTAAATTAAGAAATAAAGAAATAATACTTTAGCGGACTAGTTTAAACTGAGTAAATATGGGTTAATGTTTTAAAATAAAACGTGCTCAAAATTATTAAATGCAAATGCGCAGTGCATTGGAATTATTAATTGCACATTTTATCATGATTAGTCATGTCATTGTCATTGATATCATTAGTCATGTGAACTTGGACACATTTAAAATTAAGTAATTGGACTGGGGTAGATATGAAATTAAATGAGTGGACTTAGCCTGTTTTGAAACGTGGAAAATGAAAAAAATTTTTCTTAATAGTCTTTTAATATTTATCAGAAATACAGTAAATATAAAAAATTTTACATTTTTCTCAACGTCATTTTGTAGTCCACAGGGACGAAAATATATTTATCAAAATATATATTTTGGTTATTTGTCATTTACATAATCATTTCAAAGAAAATTAACATTGTGAATGATATGAATTAAAATTTGTATTACCTGCACTATTCGTCCAACGATTATTCCTAAAGATAGGCAATAATTTATACACGAGTGTTTTAATAGTCTACTATTTTCCCTGATAGTACATAAGAGTGTATACGTTTTATGTAAAAGTATTGTACAGAGGTGTCCGTTATTTTACATAAAATGTACAGAAATCATATATTCATATATAAATTAATTAGTAATCATAAATAATAAATAATATAATATACTCGAAAAAATAAAAAACAGAACTTCTTTTTGGTAAGTTTTTTGCAAAATTCAAATGCTTATAACTATTTAGCATTTTCCATCGGATTTCAAGATTATTTTTTTATTAAATTATTGAAATCTTTAATTTTAAGAAAAACACATTGAAGAGTCATTTTTGCTGTATTATTGATTGAAACTGCAAAAACTGAAGCAACTTCTTAACTGATATGTAAATCATATGTTTAACATTTTGTTAAAACATAAAAAATATAAATATAAAAAACATAATAAATAAAAAATACATCAATGATTAAAGTTAATAAAAAAATAAAATGATGTAAAACTGGAAATTCTGAACAAAAAAATCGAACCCTAACGGAAGAAAATATATTTCGAAATATATGCAAAAATATGTGAATATGTGCACATATATTTTTGGCAAAAAGTTATATATTTAATATATATTTCAAATATATTTCTGAAATATATTTGTAAAAATATAAGTAAAAATATATTTGTAAAATATATGCAAAAATATATTTGCATATAAACAAATATATTTGAAATATATTTTCAAATATATCTTAGCGGCAAAAAGTTATATATTTTGACTCATATTTTTCCGTATGGGAAGCTAAGTACGAAAAAACGTCTAAACATTAAATTTAAATAAGAAATCTCCTATTTTAGCAATGAATCTTACTTCACTGAAAGACTTAACTGAAACCTCAAAACAATGAATTTATAATAAAATCTGAAATTAATTAATTTTTTCTCAGTAAATTAGGAAAAACAAAATTAAAACATTAACTGAGAAACCTAAAAGTATTACTAAACATATTCTCGATGTAAAGTATTGATATCAATTAACATGGTTAAGTATATTAGCGAAATTTATTTTACTTAACCAATTTTTTTTCTGCAAAAAACAAATTTCTCCAAAGCCAAATTTTGACTATTAATCCAACTACTTGGCTCTCTGCCAATGAACATTTGCATCTGTTATAAGTAATCTAACGAATGATGTTACACGTTCACTTTAGTGATGCTATTTTTCAATCCTAGAATGTACGAATAATCTGGTTTTGCTTCACATTTATTATATACAATAATAAAAGAAATATTCTTCAAAATGATGTATTATTACTTTTTTTACTAGATACAGTTGGTAAATTGTTAAAAAATGTGCAAACGCTTTAATATACATATATACGCCGCTTATTCTGACTTAAAAGGATAACTAAAAAAGAGGGAGGAAACACTTGGTTGTTGTGAACGACAAGAAGATTGCATCGCGGCAATTACAGCACTTTTTCAATGGGGTGACATGCGATACGAAGACAAGTCTCGTTGAAGAGCAAAACTTATTGTCACGAGGAATTCCATAAGAGCCCTAAGGGCAAATATCGCGCAATTTTAAACTATGCGCATACAGAGAGTGTACTGTCCTCTATTCCCGTCTCGATCGTAGCTTCTGATTATCAAGACTCCGCAATGAACTTGCTGTAATTAATAGTTTATAGAAAATAAAAATAACAAAAGTAGTTTATAGACCTGCCAAGGGAATTATCATTCATATAAGCATGGAGTATGCGTGATGAGAATATTCGTATGTTCAGTGCATTTGATAACGCGCGCACTTGCTAAGCTTGTTCATGGGATACGTTGCGCGTGTTGTTTTAAAGTGTTTTCGATTATGATGTATGACTGATTATTCCCAAGTGGTATGAATACTGATATGCAAAGCATCTGCCATTAGACGCAGAATTAAAAAAGTGTAACATATACATTTTTTTATAATAATCTTGTAAAATTAATTAGCTAGATGATATTTTTGGATGTATTACACTAAGAGAAATCTTGTCAGTTGAAATTACTGAATTACTCAGTTGAAAATTGTTTAACAGAACATTTTTGTAGATTTAACTGAAAATTTCAGTTAAAATTGCAATAACTACATAATTCAGTTATTTTAATTTTAACGTTTAATCGTCTAGAAAACAACTATTATTTTTAGTTAAAATATGCATAATTGAGATTTTTTAGTAAAATTAACTGAAAATGCAGTAAATATGACTGATATTCAAAATATTGCGTGTTATTGATTAAAAATAAACAAAAAGTAAGTAAATGTAGTAATTATAATTATTAAAATATATAAATATTATAAACAATTTTATTAAATAATTTATTTTAAATATGTATTAACAATTAAAATGAATTTTGGGTTTCGAAATAGTGAAAAACCTTGGAGTTTAAACTGATTCTTACATTTCGATATCGCGCATTTTCTTTCGATATATCAGAATAAAATTGTCTAATAAATGTGTTTCAAGCATAAAATTCATCATGGTCAATAATTTTGTAACTGAGTTTGGATTACAAGATTATATTAACAAATTTCAAGGAAAAAATGATACCTGTAATACTGCATGTTTGAATTACTCAATTTGAATTTAACTAACAAATATCCATTGAATTTTCAATATAGATATTGACGATTTTTAGATTATATATTAAATTAAAGAGAAATAAAAAAAATGAGCATGATTTGTACACATTATTATAATATATTATTTATAACAGTATAATTACAATTATTATTATGATTTCGTAATAACAGAATAAAGCACAATTTTTGAATTAGAAAAATATACTTTTAAAATATATTGTCATTAATAGTACCGCTAAATATTAAATTAATATATAAAAGTAACTATATAAAATAAATTGAAATTATATTATTTAATTTCGGTTTAATTACATGTATTTACCATAATATCAAATTATAATATTTTACAATGTATGGTTACGTATTTTAAAGTGTAAATATTAATAATAATTATAATAATTTACATACAATTATAATTCAATTATAATTGTATTATTTTTAATTTTATTTTATAAAAGCTTGATTTAATATTAAACTTGATATTTTGATATTAAATCATGTAACAGCTCATGACTAAATTAACTTTTAACGAAAAGTATTAGTCTGTATACTTTCCTTCAAATCAATTGAAATATTCAGTTGGATTTACTAAGTATATCAGTAGTGTATTTTATAACTCAAAAATTCAGTTAAAGATACTGAAAATCACACAAATTAACTTCCGTGTATAATGATATGGTTTATATTATTTTTACAGTAAGTTTTTAAGTATCTGTTGAAATTTTACGTGTTCAATCTTATAAGAAAAATTGTGATAATCTTTTTATTTTGAAGAATATAATAGTTATGTATGTTCAATCACTTTCAAGATTTCGTCAATATTCTTATGTTATAATAACGTATATGCAGTCACTATATATATGTTCGCTTTCACGCAACATTTCTTTAGAAACAAAATAATTTTTATTATAAAAAAGAAAGATTTTTATCTTAAAAATTCATAAATAACCCATAAAACATAAAGACAGTTAGTGTACAGAATTTTACTAATATTTGTATTAAAACAATGGAGTTTTTAAGATGATTTTATTATGAAAATTTTATGTAAATTTTAATAAATAATATAATTGTTTATTAAGTGCATTCAATTTTTCTATATAAGTAATAAATAATAATATTATAGTAAAAATAAATTCTGGTTTAGCTTTTTTATTTATTTATTAATGGAGAACTCCATTACTTATAAAAGGATCGTTTTGAACCAAAACTTGTAATGAGAAGACTTAAGTTACGTTAGGTGGCGCTTTCTATTCTTAGTACAAGTTTCCCAAAGTTAACGTGATGGTTGAAAAGAATAAAGGGATGCGGCAAAGACGATGAAGCATACTTACCTGGCGCAGAGGTTACCATGATCAAAAAGGTGGTTCCTCCAGGGAGAGACTCATCCATTGCACATCGGATGGGTTGACCCTTGCAAATGTCCCTAATGTGGACATCTTGGGCGTATAATTTTTGTTAGTAGGGACTGCGTACGCGCTGTCCCTCAATAATCAATTTAAACATAAGAATTTCTCTTTTAAGGTGAAATAACATCGAGATTTACTGTCTCTCTCACACATTTTAGTTGAATTTACTTTAAATCTTTTAAACAACATTTAATTGAAAAAACGCTTTTGTATGCACTTTGTATTCTATACAAGAACATTAATTCTACACCATGAAATCAAATATTTATTAATAATTGTTTAAATTTTTTTAGAATAAGACATTTTGTACAAAGTAGATATTTTATTCCAAAAAATCTTTAGAATTTGATAATTAGAATTCGATTTTTTAGTGCTGAAATGTTCTTCTGTAGAACACTTAATGCATACAAAATCATTTTTTTCAATTAAATGTTGTTTAAAAGATTTAAAGTAAATTCAACTAAAATGTGTGAGAGAGATAGTAAATCTCGATGTTATTTCACCTTAAAGTAGTTCGGTTATTTTAACGACTACACTGAAATAATTACCAATGTAAAAATTATATTCACATGATTTTTTAAAATACTTTTTACCGAGTTTTTAAGATAATTCAATTTGAATGTTTGGATTTTCCTATATCGATGAATTGGTTGGAGTAGTGCCGATAATGTCAACACTCGTCGATACTTTTCCAAAACAAACAACGCTGCACACGACATTGTCGACGCTGCTCTAACCAATGCATCGATATAGGAAAATCTAAACATTCAAATTGAATTATCTTAAAAATTCACTCGGTAAAAAATATTGAAAAAAGTCATGTGAATATAATATTGAATTATCTTTCATTTAAACTATAAATAATTGATAAATATTCAGTGCAGTCTAGTTTTTGAAATAAATGGTTGCAATGCTTAACCCATGATATATTTTTTGACTGTAAATGATAAGACAGTGTATATACATATAATATTTTTAATTTTATTTAATTGCATAAAAATATATACAAAAACGTAGATTTGAGCAAAGAAGTTGTGTATTACAGATTTTAGTATGTTTGAAAAAAAGTGTAAGATATTATGGAAATATTGGAACTCTATATATAATACGCTACTTCACGATAGTCCTACCTTAATATATATTTGAAATATATGTCTAAAATATATTTGTAAAAATATAAGGTAAATTTTCCTGATGTCTTAACATCGCATTGCATTTAATTTAAACGAAATGTCATAATATATTAAAAAATGCTAGTTCATCCTGAAAATTTTTTCCCGTTTGTACGGAAAAGACTTTTCGGTTCTCTATAAAGTTAGCACTCGTAGCAATCAAAATATTAATATTCGATTTTAATATCAACTAAAATTTGTATCAAAGTTAACTTTCGCCCGTATGTTATGAATATTTATATACATTATAAAAGTTTAAACATTAATTTTGATTATATACATAAAAAAAAACAAAAAGAACAATTTTGTAAAGTCTCTAATCAATGCACGTCTTTAAAATTCATGGTACCTGTTTTCTTAGACCAAGGCCGTATATAGTATTCATTCGTTTCAAAATGCTCGCGGCGTTATATAAATAATTTAATTAAATCAATTGGAGTTAGGGTTTAACATTTATTAAGATGCATCACCATATTCATTTACAAATCTAATTTCATTGTATCTTTTCTGCAACGACGAAATCTACACGTAGCACATTTTTCTAAACAAAATTCTAAATATTTGGGATAAAGATTATACCGTACTGTGTGACATCGTGGCCATACATGAAAAAAAACTGTAAAAGTTACCATACTGCCTAGGAAAATCAAATGAGTTTATTAAAAGCAATATAAATTGATTCCTTAGACTAAGTTTTAATAAAATATATATAATATATTATAATTTCCTGTCTTCACGCTATCTAGAATGTCGACTTACCGACTACCGCATTGTAATCAGCCAACAATCACAAATGGCGGCTGCAACTATATTGACTAATTTTGATTATTCTATATCAAAAAGATAATTGTAAAAACAAAGAAAAATTATTCAATGTTTTGATGTTTTCGTTATAATTAGTTTCTTTCTTCTATTTAAGCTTGTAATTATAAACAAAACTTGCGTTTTTTTTATTTTTCATTGCGTTACTGTAAAGTAAGGTAATTTGTAATATAAAAATGTTACATTTGTAACATAGGTAACATAACTTTAGTTTATTGTAGAGTACCGCGATGCAAACGTAACTAACACTTGCACCTACTCTCCAACAAGAATGCAACGTTGCAGCAACGTTGCAGTAATGTTGTGCAACGTTGTGGCAATGTACAATTGTCCAGCACACACAACATTCATGTAATGTTGCTGCAACATTACTGCAATAATACATTATTTTAAATAAGAATAATATTTTCTTAAATTATTTAATGGAAAACGATTTTTTCACAGCAATTAATAATGTAAAGTATTAATTTCTGAAATTACAGAAAATCAATTAGATAATTACATAATTTTTACTGAAATATACATTTTTATTTTATAATATACAATTTTATATTTATAAGAAATCATTTTAAAAAATCATGTCAATTAATAACATTCAAACGGGAAAGCGATTATCCTTTTTAGCAAATTCGGTCGGTTGAAATGACCGTAACACGATCACTCCCCGGTTAATTTAAATGTTACAGAGTAATTTATCAAGAAAAACATCAGTAAACGTATCATTTGAAAAAATTTATAAAATCGTGGAAAAAATCAACAAAAAATCCAACGTTGCTGAGATTTGATCTCGCAAACTTGCCATCACCACTCGAACATGTTGTTGCTTAAGTTATCGCCGTTGCATAAAAGAACAATATAAATCAGATAAATTTTGAATGCATATTTGCATACATCTTAAATCAGTATAATAACCAATCATCGAAATATCTATAAATCCGAAATATTGTTGTATAGAATACAGTATATATGATTTTTTCAGCATTTTTTATCTGTTTATTTGTCGAGATAATTACGAATTTTATTTATTAATTAATTTGTCGAAGTTTCAATCGATTTGAATTCGAATTCGATTTTGCTATCTAAAGCAAGAACTTTGAATTGTAACCGCAGGTAGCGAAACCCTAAAGTTGAAAGCCCAGGTATCAAAATCAAAAGGATACCGGAAAGTTCTCACCAGAGTCGTCACCGCACGCAGAGCACACTGAGGCAAATATTATAACAAAAATTACTAGGATTCATTGAGAAAATGTTGTATACCAGTATTTTTGAACAAATTACTATAAAATATAATAAAAATTATTATATTGTGTTATATATTTTGTTTTACACATAATAGTAAATTTTATAATAATTTGTTAATAAAAAAAAATTTTTTATAATTTTTATTATATTTTATAGCAATTTTTTAAATATGGTCCACACATAAATAAAAATTCTATTTTTCTTGACTTAAAAAAATGTTTGCGAGTGTCGAGAGAATTGAACCCGAGACTCAAAGTTGGTAGTCCACTACCTTGTCCACTCGACTATTTTCGAGTTTGAATTCACAACTCGTATTGAGAAATACGCTCATACATTTTAGTTGTAGTGATGAGTGTATTTTCCAATACGAGTTGTACATCAAACCAGGAAATAGCCGAGTAGACAAGATGGTGGGCTAATAATTAGGAGGCTCGGGTTCAATTCTCTGGACCTAGCAACTTTTTCTAATTCAAGAAAAATAGAATTTAGATGAAATAAATTTATTAACAAATAATCTTTAACAATATTTATGTTAAGAAATCAAATAAAAAATAAATTTTATTAATATATAGAACATATGTAAAAAATTGCTATGAAATATAAAAAAATTGTAACAAATTATTACACAATTTACTATTATATGTAAAACAAAATATATAACACAATATAATAATTTTTATTAAATTGTATAGTAATTTGTTCAAAAATACTGGTATACAACACTTTTTCAATAAATAATAGTAATTTTTATTATAATATTTGCCTCAGTGCAGAATTAATATAACAATTTATATTTAAAATTGAAAATTTACTGAACTTTCATTAATACAGGGACAGATGCAAAATTTCGCGAAAAATGACTAAACTTTCAATGAAATATTATTTAATATCCCGCGTGGAAAAATTAGTCTGGATGTAGTCTGGCAAATTGTTTCCAGACCACATCTATACTATATCCAGACTGCTTTTTCCACTAGGGATTTATGAAAAATTCGTGAAAACGCAATAATTTTTAATAAAAAATTGATTTTCAATTTTAAACATACATTTTTATATTAATTCTGCTCTGCGTGCGGGGTCGTTCATCGGAAGGTAGGGGGAAGGTTGACTGGGGTTATGATTAGGTTATCCTTTGTGCTATCACACGTCTCAATTTTGATTTCTTATAATTAAAATTGACAATGCGGAGAGGCATTTCAGGACAATAATGAATAAATATAATTATTCATGAGTTAAATTATCATTATTCATATAATTGTTGGAAAATAATTTTCATTAAATAAAAAAGTTATTTTTATAGTTATAGAAAAAAATTTGACTAAAATCGCACTTCTTATTCACTTATAATCGTCGATTGAAGGTGCCGTACTAATATTGGTACGGCCGGCCTACGATGTAGAAGTATGCCGCATCAATATTGGTACGGCCGTACGTGACAGATAAAAGAAGTATATCCCTCAAAAAACGTTACGAAACGTTGAAAGTACTACAAGAAAAGAAGAAAACATTTATTACTCTTTAATTGGAAAAATTAGGAAAACGTCCAAAAACTATTCAGAAAAAAGTAACAAAGTAAATAAGTAAGTATTGGTTCAGGTAACTATTGACTTACCTGAATTATTTCTCATTTTTGTGTCACAAAGAAAATCTGCTTGTTTTAACTATTTTGTGTACAAACATGCAAACGTAGTTGCATTAACTACGAAATCACATTTAAAGAAACGGAAAGGAAATTGTTACAACTACATAGCCCTTAACTACATCTATGTATTTGAAAAAAATAATATTGTTTTTTACACTTATATTTCGTATAACTATGCATATACATATTTAATGAAATCTTATCAATTGATTGTCACAATCATATTATATTCACCTACGCATATGTGGTTGTTACAAAAATAATATTTTGTTTAGTGATCAATTCTAACCATTGCACACATCTACAAGCCTGATTTGCAAATTTAATTATATTCTGATTAGGTACTGTGGTTTCCCAATTGGAACTAAACGACAATCCGATTTCAGTTTTTTCTTTGGTGGATAATGAATACATATGAAGGATATTGATAAAAGCATTTTGACCCATATTTGATAATTATATTTAATTCAATTTCCTAGGTCCAACGCAGTTAAATTAATATTAGAATACACGTTTAGTTTATTGGGTTTGTTTTGAATCTGAAGTCATATTATGATTTGCAATTTTCAGCTGACTAGGTTGGTTCTATTTGCATGATCAACCACATGTTGCAATACGTCAAATTATTATTTATCTCCATTGTAAAACTAATGATTATGTGAAAGCCCTATTCGTTGCATAATTCGATGAAAAGTAAAAATAATTAAAATTTGTTTAAAAACAAACAAACAGTGTACGCATTGAAATAGAATATTGACGTTGGTATAATTTTCAATAAAAGCAATGCAAGCGCACATGATACGCATTCAGTTGTCCGATTAATTAATAGATATTTTCGAAGGATGGATCATCTTATATATATCATGCTACTTCATTCATTGTGCTCTATTTGGACAGCATGGGAAACAGTCATATATCTGTAATACATCATCCATATTGCTAGTCGCCTTCCTCCTTTTACTTTTCCTGGACCTTCTTTTCTTTTCTATCTAGTGCCAGTATGCGATCAATCGCGAATACTCAGATAATTGATACCTATCTCGTTGTAACAAACGATATTGGAGTCTGTTCGAGACGGCTTCTCTTGGATCTGCATGTACGTTGATTACACATCATGCGATAATAGTTTATTGCGCGAAAAACGACGCTCTGAAACTATGCTTGGGATTGGGACTAGGAAAATATTGCTTGCAAATAGAATTGGTTCATTTTCAAACGTCTTCTGATGAATTTGCAGTTTTTATTCAATTATTCGAAAGAAATTACTCAATTGACTATTAATTAATTTCGGTGAATGTCTAAAATGGTTTATTAATTAGAATCACTCTCTACAGAGATTGATCATTCTCTTTTTTGGGATGCATATTTACTTTTTTCAAAAATAGTTCATATTCTTTGAAAAACTTAATATTCATTTTTTCAATATTAATTTATAGCATTATAGATTATTACGTCTAACAGTTTTTATACATATAAATTTGACTTTAATAACAAATGAACAATAGAAATTCTAACTGCCTAAAATTTAAAGAATTTTTGCTAATGGATTCCTTGATACTATTAGAAACATTAAAAAGTAAAATGTTACTTCTGTTAATGCCCTTTTATCATAAAGCTAAAAGATTATATTGACACTTCATACGAATAAGTAGTTATATCAGAAATTTTTTATTTTAATTTTTTCATTTGTAAAAAACTGACAATGTTTAATTTATAAAGAAGTTAATTTTTAAAGTAAAAAAGTAGTTATTAAAAAAATAAGTGAAATGTTTACTTATTCAAATTTAGAGAGTCAATTATATAATTTGTAAATAAATGAAGATGTTAATAAAGTATTGAACATAAATGTAAACACAATCTTTTAAAAAAATTACACGAGTAAAGCATAAATTATAAGAATTAAAAAAAATGTAATTAATTGGCACAATATTTATATAAATATCGTCATTGTAAATGATAATGTAACAACCTTTCAGAAATAGCAGAAAATCAGACCAAAAAATAGCTAAACTGTGGCTATCAATAATGATCAGTATTTTGCTTGTATTTCAGATCGATACATCATTATTATATGATAATATGTAATATAATCATATAATAATGTAGCATAATTACTGTTTTGATACAAGCATAACACATTTGTGTATATCTTCGGACTCAGTTAAAGTCAAATTCTCGAAGTAAACAGACAATAAGGCAAACTAATGGCCAAAATATGGTTATTTATAATTTGAATGAAGTTAATTTCGTCTGTGTGAAAAACATTCAACTGAATTGTTAAAATATGGTTATAAAAATTTTGCTTAAAAAATTATTATTATACGAAAATTTCTAACATAATAAGGATTCTAACGCCATAAAAGCTCATCTCTGTTATGGCATACTTACTGCCAAGTAATTACAAATACCAGCTAATGAGGCTAAAGTCTACCAACAACCAACTAGTAAGGACAAAGCAAGGCTAAAACATTACTTTGGTAAAATTTTCTTCTTTAATGGAAGGATTATGGGAAGGAAAATGAGAAAGATTTTGGGAAAGAAAATGGGAAGGATTATCGGGAGAATTATCGGAAGGATTAAGGGAAGCACTATAAAAAGAAGTGCTTTATTTTTAAACACTTAGACGTTTTATCCAATGTTAAAAAGGTAGGTTAAAATTTAAAACACTTCCAAATGTTTTAAGAACTGCTACAAACACGTTTAAATTAAAACATTTGTTTTTGCTGTGAGGATAATGGGAAGGATTATGCGCAGAATTATGGGGCAGTATTGAAAATAAATATAAACTACATCAGCGGTTTAAGAGTTAATGAACAAATAAACAGATATCAAGTTGTAAATTCAGATAAACTGAAAAACAGAGGCTAAGTCTAAACAAATCAAAACAAAACCAAAGAAGAGATGATCGGAACGAATTTCCGATCACCTCCCACGTTGCGTACTATATTTTTCGTTACGAGGGAGGGAAAAAAGCCATTTTTCTAAATCTCCCTGGCATTTCCCTCCCCAAGTAACGAAATAGTATATTTTGCACCAAGGGAAATGAAAGAGAAAATTCGCTACCGAGTGCGAAGATTACAATCCGAGCCGAAGGCGAGGTTTGTAATCGCACGAGGAGAGAATTTTCTTTTATTTTCCGTAGTGCAAACGATATTTTTCGCCACAAGGGAGCAGAAAATGCAGTTTCCTTAAAACCCCCTAGGGATGGAAACTGCATTTTCTTTCACCGTGTGGCGAAAAAGTCTAAACATTAAAGAATAAATTTTACATAAAATCTAAATTCAATTAAAATTTTATTTTAGTAAAATAATAAAATGCACATTAAAACTTAAAAACGAAAAATCAAAAAATATGAATCTGGAATAAAATGTAAATGCACTTCTAAACTTATTTGAATTAAAAACAAAAAACAAAAAAAAAAAAAAAGCTCAGGAACCTAAATATAATTATGAAAACAGAATCATTAAATTTACACAAACAATGTGAAAATGCTATTAACTTAATTATGTTAACTTCTAGATTCATTCCTTCAATTGAAGATGCATTAAATGAAATTCGGTAATGTACGTGACCATATTTATTGAACAGTACTTTTAGTAATATTTTTATGTTATTCATTTTTTGAGTTTTAATGTGCATTTTATTATTTTACTAAAATAAAATTTTAATTGAATTTAGATTTTATACTAGATTTATTTTTTAAATTAAAACTCTATTATTTTACACTGACAATCATAAAACCTGAAAATGTACAATTTTCAATTGAATTATTACTGTTTTTAATAGCATTCAGAATCCATCGGCAAAAAATCATCAAATTTTACTGTTAAAAACAATAATTTATGAAG
>JABFPJ010002899.1:0-17841 GCA_022817425.1 Gryon sp. ZL-2020
TCGTAACGAAAAATATAGTACGCAACAAGGGAGATGAGATCGGGAATTCGTTTTCCCGATCTCATCTCCCTTGTTGCGTAATATACTATTACCGTACTCTATGAAGTTAATACTCATACCAAAAAACGTCGTTTGTCACACGTGACCTGACGGCCACTAGTGTTAAGTGTACATTTTGCTAAACATTTTTTTAAATCTTTTACGTATGTTTAAATAATGTATTTCTATAGAATATTATACTTGGCATAAAAGTATACATATAATTTAATTTTTTATATAGTATGCATATAATCAATCTATATAATTGATTAATTAATTTGTACATTTAATCAGAAACTATATATCGACGTTCCTTACGAAGACTATTCCATTTCAAAAATTGCCATATAGATTAACATAGGAAATATTGAAATGGAATAGTTTTCGTAAGGACCGACGATATACAGTTATGGATGTAATTTCGATCCTTAACTACACTCGGAGAAATTATATTGATATATGTAGTGTTGAAAACTGATTCAAAATTATATTTACTTAGGCAGACAAATCCATTTATAAAAACATTTTGTAAAATTAATTTTTTATTTTGTTATATTTCTTTTTCCAGAAATATTTATCTGCACAGGCAGATATTACAAATTAATTTTAAAAAATACAAATATTTAATTAAAATTTATAAGACAACATTTCTTAGAGACAGACATAAACTTACCAGAAAGAGCAATCGCCACTTTATTAACGCCTCCAAGCATCGCCAGTGAATCTTTAGCTCTATTGCCAAATAATTTCTCGAGATAATTTGGCCCGTGGCTCGATAAAAGTGACTGTAAAAAGCTTGCTGTCTCTTCCACAGGTGGTCGCTTGGCTAAAGAAATCAAAGAAAAAGAAACATTTTTCGGTGTTAAAATAAACTTATGCTTTTTAATGCAAGTAAATAAAAAGCATAGAAAACAAGAAAGTTCAGTTAAAGTTAAATAATGCGTAGATAAAAATAAGAAAGTAACATTTATAAAACAAGCTAATTTATGAAACAATAGAGAAAAAGATAGTAAATGGTCTTTTCTAAACAGAGATGGGCACATGTCATTAAAAACTGAAATAATAAATAGGACTTTCTAAAGATAAATAAGGATAGTTAATTATATATACTTCTTTGTTCATCCTACACCACGACAATCTTTTATCCTTATATTTGTAATGGAATGTGCCCATCTCTGTTTCTAAAGTCCTTTGCATTAATATTATTAAACTCTTTGAAGATGCTTTGTATTTATTCATTATTCACATTTTGAATTTGTGAATTAAATATTTTGTGTACTTAATACTTTTATTATTCAATTTTACACTTGCATGAATCATTTAAAAACTTGCGAAATTTCTATTCTCTTTCCATGTTTTATAATGTAATTTTATTTGTATACACGCAAAAAATTAAATGGTAGATACAACAAATACGATAGTAAGATCTACCATTTTGTAGTACATTTTACCGCAAAAGTGGTAAATGTTATCACTTTTTGGTAAAATTTACCATCGTATTTGTTGTGTCGACCATTTATTTTTTTGCGTGTATACACGGAGGGAAATGTGCTATGAAAATTATTAAAAACAATTGAGCAGAAATCATATATTTGAACTTAAATGAAAGTTGCTCATTGCGCATTTTAATTTTGATAGTCGATTCGATTGTTTTTCGCTCGCCTTCACCGGATTGAAAAACAGTCATGGATTGGGCCTTTTTTTTAAACCACGCCCCTTTGGTCGTACGTGTCATAAATGTACAATACGAAGTTGCACTTTTATATTTTATTTCTATTTTATTTGAAAGGGGCGTGGTTTAAGGAAAAATGCTCAATCCGCAACTATGTTTCAATTTTGTGAAGAATAGTTGGTGAAGACGAGCAAAAAAAAATATCAAATCGACTATCGAAATTCAAATGCGCAATGAGTGATTTTCATTTAAGTTCAAATATGTGAGTTATGCTCAATTGTTTTTAATGCTTTTCGTAGCACATTTCCCTCCGTGTATTGTTTTAACGAAAAAAATTAAAAAATTGAAGATATAATAAATGTAATTTTAAGTTATAAACAAAATTACTATATAATATGAAATAATATTAAAAAAAATAATCAATTAATTATATTCTTTTATAATTAATATATTTTATATACCGAAGCTATCGGTATATATACCAAAAATTTGGTATATACACCAGAAATTCGGTATATATACCGAAAGTCAAGTATATATACCGAAAATTTTCGGTGAGGGAGTTTATAAATTAACTCCTGCACATGGTGTGAAAAACGTTTTATCTTAGTTTTCAATTAAAAAATAAAAATAATAAATAAAAAAAAGTAATTGTATAATTACACTCGTATGTGTGTGATTGTTCTTAATTTTGTAGAATTAACTAAACAGTTTTATTGTTTATAACATGCATTTTAATTTTGAAAAAACACGTATTATATTATTTAATGTAGACTTTAGATTAATGGACATCGTGGTACTTTTTCATGCTTTAAAATTTGCGTGTGGACAGGTCATTTCTCGCAAGCAAATTAAACGTATTTTTTAGGGGCTTACATAAATTATATACGTCAATCTATTTTTAATTAATGTCTACATTACGTGTTGTTTGCAGGATTAATATATTTTATATGTATATTTTTTTTGGTTTTAGTAATTAATTGCAGTGAAGGAGTATCGAATGCGTTAACAAAGTTGCATGTTTCTTCCCTAGTAGAAATGAAACTGGGCGTTCCATACTAATGATATGACCCCAATCTGACTTGCCTTATCGTAACAACTTTAATGGTTACCTAATCAGGACCTGAACTGGGCCACATTAGGATTTTTCAAACGTTTTTTAAAACGTGGGCGTTCTTATCATGGCCAAAAAAAGCTTTTGGGGACCCACATTAGTTTGAAATCTAAAACGTATCTAGTTAGGTATTCCCAATATGGATCTAAAAAAGCCTATCTGGTCTTAGATATTTGATGAAATCCAATATTGGCCTAACTAAGTAGGCACACCCGGGTTTAATCAAAATTTATGTAAAATGTTGAGTAAACCCAGTATTTGTATGTATTTTTTCAAAAATTTGTTTTGTAAATGCTTTGTAAACACCAGCTTAGGTGTACTCGCATAGATATATATACTCATATGGTTTGCCCATAAAACTTTGTACATGCAATGTATATAGGTAGGCGGTTCATATCCGTATTGGGCCTCAGTATGGCTGTGGTTGGGTTCTATATTGGCCCTACTTTTCAACCTTGCAACAAATTATACAAACTTGGTCCTACATTGGTCCAGTCCAGGTTTAGCCGTAACTAGGTAAATCCCGAACTTTAACAATCTAGGGCTTGCTTTTTAACTGGGCTAAGCCTTGTTCAATTTCTAATAAGGTTATAATTGGACATCACATAAACCAGGCAAAAATGAAGGAAGCATAATTTAATTTACCTGCTGTACATAAACGGGAATCTTCGTCGTAGCCATCCTGACAATCTGGAGCTCCATCGCAGAGATACTGTATGGAAATGCAGAGACCATCCACGGGACATTTAAAAGGTTCGTATGGATGACAAGCGGTTTCATGAGCTTCTATGACAAAGGGAAACATAATTACCTGATGTCTGTGAAAAGTTACTCTAATTAATATTTAAAATAAACTTGTTCACTTTGAAAATAAAATGGTGCACTTGTGTACAAGAAATACATTAATGTATTTTTTTTAATAATTCGTAAGTAAAATTAAACGGAAATGATTTTCAATTATCCGAAGCAAATAACTGAAATTAAAAACAGAGCAAACAAAAAGACCATTTGATATTGAACATTTAAGGGGATATTACCGTCTAAAATTTTGAAAAAATCTATTTTTGTTTGTTTGCATTTTTTGAATTTTTGTGTTTAATTTTTTATGTTTACATATTACGTATCTAACAAAAAATTATCGGCCATCCGGAGACGCAAGAACGACATTTTTTACATAAAAAAATGTATTTTGTAAATAAAAGTTTAATAAGTAAGTTACAAGAAAAAATATCTCTATATGTATTAATTTTCGTTCATAAAAAAATCATCAAAAGCGTTAAGGCGATATATCAAGTTTGCTGCACCGTAGTTAGTGTCTTTTTAATTTATAATTTTTTGATCATGAATTTAATGTTGTAATAATAATCCAGACATTCTTTGTTTATGGGAGAATGTTTTGGTGAAAGAAAAATGAATTTTTTACGTATACTTTTAGCTGTCAAACTGACAAAAGATTTCTGGTAACCTAAAATTGACAAAACAAACTTTTGTCAGTTTGACAGCCAAAAGTATACATAAAAAATTAATGTTTCTTTCACCAAAACATTCTCCCATAAACAAAGAATGTCTGGATTATTATTACAACATTAAATTCATCATTAAAAGATTATACATTAAAAAGGCACTAACTCCGGTGTAGCAGGCTTGAGATATCACCTTAAAATCACGCCGTCTAAACGGTAATACCGTTTTAATTTGTGTGATTATTGAAATGAACAAGAAATTATCATTTTAAATGTTTTAATAGAGATGGAATGAAATTAATTTGTCATTCGTATATGTTAATTTCATGAATTACTAATAACATTTGCGTTTTTTTAAATATGTGACATTTAATTTAATTATAAATAAAATATATTCAGTTATTATAAAGTATTAATAGTAATCTAACTTTTACAATTTAAATATATTGAATGATTCAACGTTATTTAAAAACATTTTCACGAAAAGGTATATTTCATTTATAGCATAAAATATACAAACTGTAAAATGTGTACAAAATATTTATTTAAAAATACATAAATGTCAAAGGTATATTTCATTACATGGACAAAGCAAATTTTTTAAATTGTACTATTTTTGTTCCTGGGAACAAAAATATGTGCATATTTCGAAAAGGTGTTTTTAACAAAAATATATTTCAATTTCTATTATAAATAAGCTGGCAGATATCTTTATGTTATCACGATGATATATGCTTTCAATTTCAGAAAAATGCGAGAATGCAAACTTTTTGATTAGCAAGAGTGGCGCGTCCAACATCCTTTAAAACTAATTATATTATGTGAATTTATTCCAAATAAAAAATTTTAATATATTTTGACATTTCCTATATTTTAGATTATTATCAAAATTTATAATATCAATTTCGATATAATAAAATTATTGATATCACTATCAATAATATGTAATGTGGTTTTGTTGTGAAATCAATTGTTAAATTAAGGTGATTCTTCAGCTGTATAAGAGCAAAAAGGATAGAGCAAATGGTGACTCCATTAGTAGAAGAGAGAAGTTGCAAATTCGACTGAAGAATAACCTTAAGTTCAAAACATCCATTCAATCCTTAATATTGCACAGAGAGAAAATTCACCGTCTTATACGGTGGTAATTCTACGTCGTTTTATACGGTGAAATTTTCCTCAGAATTTCTGCTGAATTTGTCGTTTAATAAGTTAAACTATTCCACCAGAAAATTCTGTGTTAATAACCCTATAATCCGTAAAGTGTCACCGTTTTATCCCGGGATTCGAAAAGTATTGTTGATTCATCAAAAGAAGCGGCCGGTCATTAAAAAATATCATTATCTATCCTCTCAATAATCGACAACTAATTATATATATATATATGTTCATAGTACTTATATATTCAATTTAATACTCATTAATTCAATTAAAAAAACTATTATAATAAATACTATTTACGTAAATTGTGATAAAATAAACATATTAACTTATAATATTATTGATATTTAATTTATTCATGCATATTTAAATTGAACAGACAAAAATTTATTTCAGAAAATACATTTTTCAAATAAAATTGTAATTTGGGTACAAGTTTAATAACTCTGTTATTGGTTAAAAGGAAGAATTAATAATATCCAAGAGCTTCTTAAGGTGATTCTTCAGCTATATGAGAGCAAAAAGGATAGAGCTAATGGGCGACTCCATTAGTGGAAGAGAGAAGCAGTGAATTCGATTGAAGAATCACCTTAAAGCTCTTCGTGGTACGCGGTGAAACTAAAATTTCATTACTTCTTACATTGAATTCTTAAATTCACAAATAAACGTTCATTTAAATTCATAAATATAGATATTTGTTCTATGTAAAATGAATTGGATAAAATAATAAAATTTTTTTAAAAAGTGAGATGATTCTTTTTGGGACTTTTAATTATATCTATACAATATTGTTCTTTATAATATTGTGATGAATAGATTAAAGTAACAACAATCTTTTATCATAATTTAGAAGATTTTTTATTTGAGAATAATTGAGTTCTTACACTTAAAAAATAAAATTTGAGACACAGTAGTAATTCTACTTAGCAATGTAGGTATACTGGATATCCAAAGTGTATACAAGCATTATGGTATACCTACGGTATACCATACTACGATAGGAATACAATTATTTTGGAGTAAATATTCCTACAAAATGTATATGTTTTCCCAAAGCAAAAATATTATTATATCAATTCATTTGAGTATATTGTCAAAGTCAATCACAAATAACTTAAAACATGCAGATAATAATTAAGTAACAAATGAGAACACGAAGAATAAATTGAAAAATGTTGATTTACTATAAATAAAAATAATATGTATTATTAGGAAATAAAAAGAATGAACAAAAAACAATTAATAACATATGAATAAAAGAAATATAAAATGTGTAATACATGAATAAAAATAAATAATTTGATATAAATGTGCGTAACCTCAAAATCTCTCTCTATAAATAAAATAAAAATTATTTTTTTAATAAAAAAATATCATTTATTTTAATTAATAATTAAATAAATATTTTATATATACACTAAAAAGATAATGTACTTAAATTTTTACTGTTTAAACACTATTTCAGAGATATTAACCTCTAACAACCAATAATCCTGGAAAACATAATAAATTTTCCTGTTTAAAATATAAAATGTACTGTTTAGACTCTTTCATTTACTGTTTTTTCCAGGATTATTTATTGTTAGAGGTTAATATCTTTGAAATAGTGTTTACACAGTAAAAATTAAGGTGATTGCTCAGTTCTGCTACACCGGAGTTAGTGTCTTTTTAAATAAAATAATTGTAATCGTAAATTAAATAACCAAAATCAATCCAGCTATTCTTTAATTCTGGGAGAATCTTATGGTGCAAGAAATTTTAACTTTCATTGTAAGTTTTTGGCTCAGTAATCCACTGTAAAAAATGATTGTCCCATTTTCTTAAATTCAGTATAAAATATTCTGAAATTCAGTGTAAAATGTTCTTAATTAAGACAACTTAAACTTAATTTAAGAAAATTTTATACTGAATGTAAGAATATTTTACTGAATTTAAGAAAATAAATTAAAACCCATTTTTACATTGTCGAAATCGTGTTTTATTACCTTCACACGATAGAAAAATCGATTTCGATTACTGAGCCAAAAATTTACAATGAAAACTAAAATTTTTTGCACCATACGATTCTTCCACAATCAAAGAATAGCTTGTCATTACTTAAATGTCAAACAAAATAATGAAATAGTATATTACGCACGCAACAAGGGAAATGAGATCATCTCATTGAAGAATCACCGTAAGGTGATTTTTGAAGAATGATATATTTGAAGAATCACCTTAAGGTGATTCTTCAAATATATAAGAGTAACAAGGATAGAGCTAATAGTGTCGCCATTAGTGAAAGAGAGAAGCAGCGAATTCGGCTGAAGAATCACCTTAAGGCGATTCTTTAGTGCTAATACACCGGAGTTAGTGCCTTTTGAAAATATAAATTATTGATAAAGAATTGAACTTTAAAAAATATATCATTTCATTTTTTAATCGTGGGAGAAAGTTTTGGTGAAGGAAAACTTGAATTTTTTTGTTTACCTTTTGCTCCGTAACCTCCCCCGTTTTTTTTAGTATATAGGAGATTGAACAAATACGGGGAAGGTTACGGAGCGAAAGGTAAACAACAAAATTCAAGTTTTCCTTCACCAAAAACTTATCCCACGATTAAAGAATAAAATGACATATTTTTTAAAGTTCAATTCTTTATCAATAATTTATAATTTCAAAAGGCACTAACTACGATGTATCAGTATTGAAGAACCACTTTAAGGTGATTCTTCAGTCGATCTCGCTGTTTCTCTCTTCCTCTAATGCATTTACCAATAAGTCTATCCTTTTTGCACTTATAAAGCTGAAGAATCACCTTAATTATGTACTAGGCTTATAAGGGATTGCAGCAGATTCAATTATTAAAAAGTATTTGAATGCAATATTTTAAATTTTAAACTAAGCTTCATGTATTTAAAAAAAATTGTCATATGTATGATACTCGGGATACTTTCAACTGTATAATAATACTGATATTTTCTGATATGCTTTGTTTGATTAAAAAAAGTACCTATAATGTTCAAATTAAAGAAAATCTTAAATATGGCTTGAAAAGTAGCAAAATTAATTAAATTAAGTCCAACAGTTTTTTCAAATACTGAACTTGTGACCTCATCCTGATATATATTAGGGTGCCGGACGATTTTAATCTATTACACTTATTAATATATGTTTATTTCATTATTATTCTTAACAGTAGTTTATTTTATATATAAATATTTATTCTCCTTTCAAATATATGACATCGATTTTTGGTTTTTTCTTAAAATATTGATCTTCAGGATATTTAAATTTAATCGGTTGACTCAGTTGTTGAAGCTTAAAAGGTTTTTTTTGTTCGTAAATGTACTCGCAATTTGAATTCTAAAATATTATGCTTTTATTGATTACTTTAAACTTAGCTGTATGCCTCATATAAAAATTCGCAGAAATATGTTTGGGAGTCTTTCTTTATCTGTGTATGAAAATTATTTATTAAAGCGACAATGGCAAAAACCTGAATCTGAACTCTGAAACAAAATTATCTTTTCATGCTCAGAGATTTTTTAAATATTATATTTTAAACATTATTTAATTTTTGTTATTTTTCTACTTTTCAATATAACACAAGAAAAAAAAGTAATATTATTTAATGGTAATTAATTAATTTCATTGTAAATTCATTAAAATTAGCATATTAATTAAATTCATGACTGTTTTATTAGAACAGATTAATCGCTATTAAAATTGAAATATAAAATTCTGATTCCAAATATTTAATTTTAAGTTTTACTTGGGTGCTAAAATATGAGTTATCAACAAAATCATTTTTATTAAATTAAATTACATTAAACATGTGTCATACTGAGTTATGTTATCTTGCTCAAATCTTCAAAAATCTCCGTCACACTGTTTAAATCTATTTGCTTTATTGTGATTATTACTTATTTTAATTTGAAAAAGGAATTGAAAAAAAATTTTTCAATTGATGAAACGCTCAGTGTTGAGGAATCGCGAGCAATCGCGAAATTCAGACGAGAAAGTTCCTCGAGAGTCATCGGATAATCCGATCAGACTTGAGGAATGAACATTTGACTATATGTCAACATTTAATCTGTTAAAGCTGAATGAATAAAAATCCAACTCAAACCAAAAATTGGTTGAGTATGGTGTTTTGAAAATATAAATAACGTTTACCCTATGAAAGTATAAATTTAACCGATTACAGCTTAAAATTTTTAACTTATTATCCTTTGAGGCATGTTTAACGTGTAATCCTTCGATTGGGCTTTCCGTGTAGGTTTCGGAAAATTGCTCAATTGGGACTTTTTGAACTTTACAAAAGTAATTGCGAAGAAAGTCAGTGGTTGAAAACTTTTTTCGGACTTCAATTTTTAGATCCGCAAGATGTTTCGGATGCATTTCTCGACATTATGTCTACTGCTCCTGAAAGTTCAGATTTATTAGAATTTAGCGACTATGTTCTGGAAAATTATATAGAAGACGGATGTTCCTTCCCGCCAACAATATGGGTAGAATCTCCGACAACGAAACCACGCACAAATAATGGTGCCGAATCTTTTCATCGACACCTTATAAAGACAATTTTTACAAAGCAAACCCAAATGTTCATATTTGCATAAATGTTCTGATAATGGTACAAGCTGAAACGTATTTAAAGTTAAATACAAGAAGAAACGTACACAGGCTTACGACAAAAGATTTATACTTAAAAAAGTTTATAATAACTTAAAAACAGGGAAAACATCGCGACTACAAGCAGTAAAAGATGCTCGTTGTAAATTTTTACCAGTTATGTTATGATAATCATGCATTATAAAATGCACTTTTTGACACTTTTATTTTCCTTACTTTATACAGTTTTTATACTTCGTTTACGTTGATGATCTCAGATATTGTTCTTTAATAAACTGTTATACGTTAAAAAAGCCTTCGACTTATTTTTTTTTCCATTCGCGCATTTGGTTTATGGCTGTTTACATCATTAGCGCTTTTTGCATATAGCCTACTAGGTAGTGTCTCGCTTTATATATATATATATATACCCAGATGGAAATTTTAAATTGGCTCATTAAAGGCCCAGTAATGGCGATCAGTGGTCGACCGTCGTATTTCATCGTTGGCGCAATATTGGCAACGAAACACCGTATTACGTTGGGTCAGTACTGGCTACCAGTACTGGTTTTATTTTAATTAATGTTTCAATTTTTAACAATAAAAAATGGGACATATCGCATTTTTAGTTCTTAATTGTTTTTTTATGTTATTTAAAATTATTATTAATTTTTAAATTAATTAAAAATGTGTATTTTTATTTTTTTAATTCTCCAATGTTGGGAATTGAATCCGGTCCTTGCGGTTACTGGTCTCGTACTTTATCCGTACTCCACGGCGTCTTCAAAAATATTCGACTTATAACATGAACACATTCTCTTACATTTTTTATACCGAAACTAATACCAGGCCAGTGTTGCCCCGACAGTTAAAAATAAATATTTTTGATAATGAGGTAACGCAAATAGGCATTTCCATTATTAATTTAGTAAATTAAACAATTTAACAAAATATCAGTCGTTAATTTTAACAACTGTATTATTTACTATAAAAATAACATATTCTATAATAATATATAAATAAATTTAGTAAAATAGAATATTTAGTAAAATTCGAATATGTTCTTACACATTTTAGAAATTATGCTCTTATAAAGTTGAAATTTTACAATTAAATATTCAAATTTTTATTTTGATTTAATTATAATAATAATAATAATAATAATAATAAAAAACATTAAAATTGTATGCCTTTCATTATGTGTTTGCAAATTAAGGTTTTTAATGCTTTTGAGTAAATGATAAAACCATAAGAAGTCAGATTTTTCAGTATCAAAATTAAAAGATACATACAAAATTCCATTAGTGGTAACTAAAAAATGGTTAATTTTTACTTTTTATGTTCATAACATTTATTTAATAAAAATGCGCCAAATATAAGAGAAATCGGCTTGTCTTAACAGCGCACCAATAGTAACATTCACAATGTGGCAATAAGAACGCAGAAGCCTATATATGTCGTCGTAGCTGAGACAAAGATCGAGATCGCATGAAGGATCAACACTACTGCTCTCGACTTTCGTTCAGCTGTGGTCGACAAACTGATCAGTTAGCTTCGACTGCAACATATTATATAACATTTGTTGGTCCATCGCCGCAATGTTGAAGATACTAATGATGTGCCAATGAAACAGCGTAACAGATATCTATACTACTCTAACCAAAATAGAACTTCCCAATGTTTTTATAAATTATTAAACAAGTATATTAAAAAAAACATAAATAACGAGTGCGGGAAAGTAATTAAATTGAGCAGGAAATACTATTCCACACACATCATCGTTGTAAAAAATGTAACTTCCCGCACTTAAATTAAGAACGAAATAGTATATTTCCAATGCACACGTTATAAAAAGTTCTTTTTCTTAACCAATCCCAAGTATAAAAGGCACTGTTCGCATCCCGGGACAAAATGCTCTTGATATG
Source organism: Gryon sp. ZL-2020 (assembly GCA_022817425.1). Taxonomy (NCBI): domain Eukaryota; kingdom Metazoa; phylum Arthropoda; class Insecta; order Hymenoptera; family Scelionidae; genus Gryon; species Gryon sp. ZL-2020. Next base: position 11,968 of record JABFPJ010002899.1, read on the forward strand.
TAATATTATTGACAAACATTAATTTTATTAAATTTATGTCATGAATATGTTGTTTGATGTTTTATCAAGAGACACCTACCGTGTCTCTGGCCAAGTACAAAAAAACGATCGTTTTTGTGCGACCAGCACTACCGTGTCTCTTTTCAGATTCGAACAAATGCCGTTTTTCAACATACAAAAAAGCAACAATAGCAATAAAATTCCAATTTCATTTGTACGTATATTACAAATATGTTCATTCGTAACAGGACTGTGTCATTAAGAACAAAATATGAAATAAAGCCGATAAATTATTAATATAATGATATCACAATTCTATTTTCCACACGGCGAAAAAAATTGTGATAAATTTTATGAAATATGTAATAAGTTTTATTCAACTTTTAGTAATGCGGTGATAAGAGCAAGATTTTGCGAAAAATTACTGAACTTTTAATAAAAAATTATTGATTTTTTGAAGAATTTTTCATGAATGTTTACGAATTTTTCATGAAAAGTGATTTTTCGCAGATCTTGCTCTCGTCACCGCATTACTAAAATTTTACTAAAATTTATTACATATTTGATAAATTTTATTAAAAATTTGACACAGTGCATAAAAAGAAAAAATCAACTTAAAACATAGATACAATTTTTTGACAAAAAGACCGACGTACGCCCACTAACGCGTTAAAATATTTTTTAACGCGCTCACTGCCAAGTTAAACGACTTGAAATATCGTAATGGCGCGTTATTAACTTTTTTTCAGATGCCAGTAAAAAATAAATGTTATATTTTTTACTATAAAAACTCTGACTTTACTTAAAAATCTTTTAAGCATTTAAAAAACGAAGCTAAATCTGATATATTAATCTTTTATTTTTTTTATTATAAATTCTATACAAATGACTTTAAAAAGTTTCAACTAAGTTTCGGAAAAGGTCAACTTTTTCATCCGATTTGATAAAGAAAGAATTTTTTATAGATATACTAACTCCATTTTCTTTAATATTGAAAAACAGTAATTTTGAAAAACAAACTTTCAAAACAAAGTTTAATGATATTCTTAATACGGTGCAAACCTTTTAATAATCAGAAAAGCGTTGATATGAAAAAAACTGTTCAAATATACTTTTTTATTATACTTAATTAATTGTATGAACTTTTTATAAAAAAATGAGAATGCTTTTATCGCTCAGATTATTCTTACAGATTACATTTTACAACAATTCTAACAAACTTGTCTACTTGTATATTTAAAAATAATTTAACGATGACTTTGTTTGTTTTATATGAATTGAAGTTCATAGTCTACAAAGGTTTTTTAGACTTGTAATATATTTGTAATAAACCAACTTAAGACAATTAATGATTTTTTTTACAATAAAAATAATTCTTTTACAAAGAAGATTCTCGTAAAAGCATGAATAATTATACAAAAGCTTTACTCTAAGTTCGTCGCAAATCCTGGATAAAATAGCAATTGATAGACTCATAAAGTACTCAGTTTATAACTGTTTAGTGACAATCGAGATTCTCCATCTTCAAACTCCGCGTTGAGCTGTAACCGCGAAGAAAATTTATATCTGTTATTTAAAAAATACTCCAAATTTAAATAAAATATTTGTTTTATATATTTATTTTAATAGAAATGCATTTTTTGTTTTTTGTAAGGAATCTAAAAATAATTAGTATATTGTTTATTCAAGGTCATCATAATTTTATTGAATCTAATTAGCACTAATGTATTCGATTTTAAAATTACTTTTCGAACATAATAATTAAGCAGAATAAAGAAAAGTTGTTGATATAACCGATGTATTAATTAATTTATTTAATTACAAAATTATTAATTGCAAAGCTTAATTTAGTATAATAATCGTAGGCAAATTTATCAAACGAATAGCGTAAAGGTAATTTCCATTTTGATTCAAACGTAATTTGTGTGTAATAACTAAAGGTCAACCTTTAGTTATCGATATATAATCGGTCAATAAACATATTCTAGTTAGGATTCAATTTGAATTATTGAATGATCAGCAGGTTCAGTTTTGTTTTCATTTTATAGCTACCTTGAATGTTTTTGTTACATATATTGTGTATAATCTATACACTTTTCGACTAATTACTAATTAAATGTCTTATTAATAATCATGGGAAGTAGCTTTACTTTGAGGAAAAAAAATCAATGTCATAATCCATAAAAAGCTAATGTTAATTCGAGCAGCTAAAGATCATAAATTTATATGTTTCATTAATATAACGTTTTACTACTTGAAATTAATTAGAAAAAAGTAGGGTCTTATATTAAGTCATTTATATTTAGATGTATATGGACCGAGAAAAGAAATAAAATTTCGCAAGAAACCTTATTTGTCTCTTCCTTTTTTTCGATTTTTTTTAATTCAGTCATTCAATGAATTCAGTAATTTTAGTATCATAAAAAAAATAATGTTATGCATTAGTTTTTGAAATGCAAGTAATGTTAATATTTACATCAATGATTAGTTTATACAATTTGAGTAATTTAAAATTTATTGTTTATGTTTTAAGACGATTTCAATTACATTTACTTCTACGTATGTTTGTTTGTTTTTTACATGTAATAACTCGATAAATGATTCGAAAATCAAACATTATTAATTTTGATAAAAAAGCTATCGAAAAGAAAGCAATATAATTGCTAAATAAAAAATATAATCAAATTATTGTTGTTGTACGTAAAGAATAATAGTTCTTTTGTTTTTTTATTAAAAATTATTAAAACCACTTTTTTCATTGTTATAATTATTTGCTTTTCTAGTTTTTGCATGTAATTTGATATTTTCTTGCAATGTTTAATTGATGTTTTTTTTTAAGTTTTTTAGTCCATTTTTTCATCGCTAACAAACAATTACAATCATTATCAAACATCAATTTTTTTATATAATTATAGAAATTCAATGTTTCTATTTTGCTGCTGTATTAATTAAATTTAACAATCTATCTATCTTACAGAAACAGCTTGTACATATTTAAATACTCATTCGATGAAATAATCTTTTACATTCTTAAAAACTATGTTTAGTTTTTTTAGAGTTGAAACTAAAATTGTGTTTCACTGAAATAACGCAAATAATGTTATGAAAAAGTTCGTCGAACTTCTATATAGTTAATGGATGTAAGGCTTTTTTATGATTCAAGCATTTGCTTGACTACGACACGAAAGAATAAATTCATGCTTTAAATAGAAGAGCAATTTTAAGTGAATTTCGCAGTTAAATTAAAAGAGAACGCAAATTCTATGTGTACATCATGAAAATGAAAAACCTGCTCTTGACATTAAAACACGCAAGTAAATTAATCTATTTAATTGTTTGGCCAATAAGTAGAGTAATATTGATATTGTTACGTGGGTTAGTAAACAATTACATTATAACATGGGAGTTTATAAATCATTAAATATAGCTTCAGTGCAGGAACATCAAGTGGGTGTTAGTTTGAATACGACGAAAATATCAAATGTATAATTACATATGCATATATCACTGATGAATTCTAAGAATCAACGAATTTATGTTCAAAACGTTCGCACTAGTTTATATGATACTTTATTAATAATATACACAAGTTTATACACCAATTTACATGTTACATATTTATTAAGATATTTTATGAACAATAGCATATTTGTAAGTATCATAATAAACTTGTAAAAATAAGTGTTCAGTTTTATTTCTTTAGTTTAAAATTATTCTTTAAAGGGAACATGTGTTTCATAAGGAAAATATTTTTATACTAAAAGTAAGTGCTTTTGTCTGCAAAAATGCAAATTTTCATTAGTGGTAAGGAGATTTGGAATATTATCTTAGATTTCACGTTTGTTAATGGAATCTTTTGTAGTCCTTTTTAATTAGTAATTTGAGTAACTAAGTAAATTAGTGTAATTATGTACCATTTTAATAGTTTGCTAAAATTATTTATTATAATGTGATAACATTTAATAATATATCATTTAGTTAATTCTACAATTTAGAATTCAAATTACATTGACTTACATATCATTCAACATTTTTCAATAATAACAAAATTAAGCAATATTACTATTTGTTATTTTACATTTACAAATGTCGACAAAAATAATATTCTTAATTTTAAAAACAAACATTTTAAAAGTAAAATGTTTGTAAATGACGTCATTTTTTATTCAGTTTTACTTTTGCGTATTTTTGTATTCAGAAATGGATATTTAATAGTAATAAAGTATCCTTGAATGATGTTTATGAACATAAAGTTTAATAAATGATAGGATACTACAAAATTATTATATGCATATATAATTAAATTACACATATGGAACTTAAATATAATTTAACAAATAACGTCATTTGCGTTTGTTTACATATCTAACTATTAGAACAATTTATTAAACTTCTCCAAACTTAATTTACTTTTTCTCCGAAAGAATCTTATTAAAAAAGTTTAAAAAGGAGATATAACAAGAACAAATTCAATTTTCTTTGAAAAACTATCTTAGTATATTAACAATTCCTACAATACATCGAAATAATTTGAAACTTATAGCTGACGCTTCTTAATCAACTATAAAGTTTAGCAGAGAAAATGTGAATTTACGAGATTGATATATTTTGATGCAAATGACAATTATAGACTCTTTGCACATTAGGTACATATGTTTCATTAACTCGAACCACATACTTGAATCAAATGTGAACTAAAACCACGAGACCTCAATATCAATTTATATTCCACTACTTTTCTTCAAACTATCTAACATCAACTATCAAAAAACTAAACTTCATTGTCAGTTTTTTTCTGGTTCTCAACAAAGAATTGAAAAATCCAAAAAAGTACAAAATCATTGATCAAAATGTAATCGAATTTTTTTGAAAAAATGTACAAAAAATGTGGAGACATTAAACGATTGATTGTTGTGTTATAACCCTATTTTGAATAAACTAAAGATGAAAAAAAAACGTCGTAATATGATCGGAGACAATGGTGATGTGTGTTGAAAATCGTGAAAAGATTAAAACTCACCGTTTCGTTTTGATTTGAATGCGCGGAGTTTGTCAAGATTTAGCGCTATGGCACCGGGTGGAAAAAGCGCGCAGACAGTGAGAGCCAGGCCCAGCGCTAGGGCGCAGCAGGTGCGAGCGTCTCCGAGCACCATCCTGGATGCTTAGAGGCCCGTTGTCACAAAAAAGCGACGGTTTCGTTTGTTTTGATTAATTCTTGTTGCTCTCGTTCTATGTTTTGACTTGGACGATAAGAGACGAACAATTGACGATGAATTTGTTCGTCGAGAGAAATACTCCTTTTCGCTCGGTTCTCCTTCCACACCCGTTCACAAATCGTTTAACGCACTTGCGTCAGTCGCATTGGCTCCCTGCCTCTATCCAAAGCTTGTCTATTCACCTTCGGTTTAGTACGAATAAAATGCGCGCGCAACAGCCTTATCATTATCAAACCCGCGAGCTTTTAATCATATACATTTACTTGCATGGCAATTTAATTAAAAGTTTTGTTAGTTTTGTTCAAATTGTACTGCAATCTTTTTTCTCATATTCTTCGAGTGTCTTCCTGCAGTTAATAAAATATAACCTTTTTAGTTTAAAAGCATGTTGTAATTATTGTAGAACGTACAAGGGGTGATCTTAATTAAGATATTTCTTTTCAATGGAAGTGCATTATTTGTTTACTTATCTACAATTCTAACCATATACAAAAAAGTTTGAATGAAAATTTATAGTTTAGGAATATGTACACACTAAGAAAAATAACTTACAATAAATTATTGTTTAAACAGTAACTTGACCACAGAATTCCCATTAACATGAAAGTTCCTGTTAAAAACAGTAAAAATTTTCCTTTCATGCACAAAAATTCTTGAA
>JABFPJ010002900.1:0-17839 GCA_022817425.1 Gryon sp. ZL-2020
TTTAAAATTTCGAAATATGTAAATTCAAAATTTAGACAATTTGAAAATATTAAAATTTGAAAAATCTTAAATATTAAAACTTTAAAATTTTAAAATATTAAAATGAGACAATTTGAACATCCCAAATGTTGAAAATTCAACAAGTTAAAAATTCATAAATTTGAAATATGAAAAAGTTTAAAATTCAAAGTGTGAAATTTGTATATTAAAGTCTTGAATTATAAATATTAAGACTAAAAGTAAAAAATAAAAAAATATTAAATTGAATATTAAAAAATTTTATACTTTGAAAATTCCAAGTCCAAATTTTATAATATCAAAATTTGTAAATTCAAATTTTGAACATTGTAAAATTCAAAAATGTTAAATTAAAAATTGCGAAATTCAAAATTTTAAAATTTTATAATTCAAAATTTGAATATGCAGAAATGTTTCAATTTGAATAATCAAAATTTTAAATTATAAAATTAAAAATTTTCACTAAATTTTACATATTAAAATTCAAAATCTTCCAAATTTTAAAAGTTCAAAATTCAAAAAGTTTGAAATTCCAAACGTTGAAAATCCAAAAAGGTAAAAATTTGAAAATGTCAAAATTCAAAAAGGTAAAATATAAACTTCAAAGCTTAAAACTTTGAAATTTCAAAATTATACAATTCTACAATTTGTGGAATTGTACAATTTGAACATTTAAAACTTTATAATTTAAAAATTCAATTTTTTTTAATTTAAAACTTCAACATTTGAAAATGTGAACAATTCCAAATATGAAAATTTGGACAATTCAAAATATGAAAATTTGACAAATTGAACAATTCACAATTTAAAAATTTGAACAATTCAAAATATGCAAATTTGAACAATTCAAATTTTGAATCATATAAAATATGAAAAATTTTAAAATTTGAACAATTCAAAATTTTAAAATTCAATGAATTCGAAAATCAGAAATTTAAGTTTAACTTTCATTTTGAAATTAAAATATGTAATTTCAAAATAAAAATTTTTATTTGAAATTACAATTTCAAATTGAAATTGTTTTTAAAATTGTAATTTTTATATCAGTAGGTTTATTATCTACGTAAGGAATTTGTTGTTTTTTTATTATATTTGTTTGATTTTATATGTTATATTTGTTATTAACTCATATTAGTCATTCAGATTAAATAATGCACAAATTGTATACATTAATTTAAATACTTTTGATTCTTCATCTCTTCATAACATATACATTAGTAACATTCCTTTTTGACTTTATCAATCTTTATCAGAATTGTTTTCTTCATTCTCATCTCCAGATTCATTCGAATTTCCTTCTGAACTATCTTCTTCCGAATGTACTACGTGCTGATGTTGCCGATAGCGTTCTCCTTTTAATTTAGCTGCAATCCAATCTTTTAAATGTTCATGTATATTTTGTTTTCCGTCAGTTGGTAATAGTTTTTTCTTTTGCATTTCTTCACATACATCTGTAAAAATAAGCGCATTTAAAATATATAATAACATTTATATGCAATATAAATTCATTAAACATTAATTTTTAAATTAAACTGTTTCTTGCAACATTCATCAATTTTCTTAATAAAAAGTAAATTAATAAAAACTGAATATCATTCACAGTAATAAACTTTTATACAACAATATTCTTTGAATAAAAAATGCTATTTTTTAAATATAAAAGACTTCAGTATGATAATACGAATTATGCTATTAGATAAATTTAGATACTGAAACATTAAAATAACTGCAAATGGTGACTCAATTTTATCGACTAATACATTTAAACACGTGCTCTGCATTTTAAAAAAATTAATAATCTTATAACATTTCTAGACTAAAGTTGTAAGCGCTTTGTTATTTATTAGTTAAAAAAATCACTTGCAAACTATGTTCATGTAATGTAAATGATAAACACTGTTGTCGTTTTTATAATTAAAAAAATTACATAGTATGTTTTTCACATCTTCATCAGAAATCATTTTTTTCTTAGGGTCGCTATTATATTTGGAAAATGTTAATAATTCCTTTTCTTCCATTGACCAATATCCGTTTACAACCCAGTTGACCCTCTTCCTCATTTGTTTAGCCTTTAAAGCTTTCAAGTAAGATTTGATTCCTATTTTTATATGAGGAGTAACAAATATCTACAAAATAAATATATATATTAAATATACATTTCTTATTATGAATTTTTTTATAAATTATAATAAATAAATAACTGAATGATACATTTTTTAATTTTAAATAATTAGGTAATTTTCATTTTTTAAAAATTGACCAATTTTACAATTTTAGTATCATTTGTATATTCATAACTTTTACAGACAATACATTAAAAATTGAAAATTTATATGAGAATATAACATATGTCTTTGATATGAAAGAAAAATATATCTTACAAAGCCAGCATCGGCAACTGATGTACGAACAACAGCGTTTTCTTCTTTGCAACGCTCATTTTCTCTTATTTCTTTCATCTTTTTTAATTCTTCTATTTTCGACACAATAAAATTGACTCCTTGTTTATAAATCGATGTTGTTAATGGTGCATTATTTTGCAATTTTTCGAGATCAACCTTTAACTTTTCAATCGTTTTCAAATTTGCAGCAGACTCCTCCTTCAGTTTTGTAATTGTGATCTCTTTTTGAAGCAATTTTTCTTTTAAACAACCAATTTCTTCTTTTAATACAAATGTTTCGTTGGAATCGTCATCAGTAACACTTTCAACACGTTGTTTCTGTAAAAATTTGTTTTGAATATTTGAAGTAATAAATATTTTAGACTTTTGAAGTAATGTTTCACTAAATTTTATTATTTCTTATCTTTCACTGATCAATTTTTCCCTTATGTGACTGATATAATGTTAAACAACTCTTTAACATATAATTAAATTGTTTGTCTTGGTACGTAACTAATTGAATTAGTCTTTTTAACTCCTTACTTTAGTAAACGGTTCGCCGCTTTCTTCCTCGGCAAATGAAGAATATTCTTCAAGGACATCTGCATTTAAATTTATTCTGTTTGTAGTCTAATAATAGAAATGTAACAATAAATATTTATTAATTATTTGCATTGACCAAATTTTGATATTTAATTTAAATGCATAAAAATGTTTATCTTTTAAATAATTTAAATAATAAATATAACTATAATTTCAATTATTAACGTAAAGTAACAAATTATGTAATAGAATTTAATTGAATGTAGAAGTTTAATAATTTATAAGCAGTAAAATTTAATAGTGTTTTACTTGATTCTTTCATTAATTGAAATATTTTTGTACTGCATGTATATTAAAAAGTTAAAGTAAATAAAAAAGTTTTTTAATTTGAATAAAGTTACGTTACTTTTGTCAATCCGCTTTTTGACGTTTTCGGAGTTTCCATCCAATCATTGTTATCCTGAAATATTATAGGCTGATTTTAAAATTAATTTACATAGAAACAACAAAAATACATGATATACATTAATGAATTTTTCAGGTACACCTCCACATTTAAAATAATAGCGACCAGTATATTAACTGACTTATATAATTTCCTTTAAAAAAGTAAATCATACAATAAACCGTTTATTTATCGTTGCAATTATGGTTCATTCGTCAGTGTGTCTGAATTTTCTTACGACTCACTGACGCCTTGCTCGAAACTCAGTGATATTAACTTGCTGATGATTCAATGTAGACTACCTGACGACTTGCTAATTCACTAACAACTGAATCATCAGATCGACATTAACATTCATATCTAATCGACATTCTATTACTATCAGGGATGGGCAAAATTCCGATACATTGCAATCGCAATATTGCCACTCTCTGCGATCCTTGATGATTGAAGATCGCCAATATTTGGTGATCAACGATCCCCGATGATCGAAGATCGCAAAAGTTGCAGCAGCGAGTCATCAGCAACTTGAGTATCTATAACTGCGTGTTTCCGATATCGTAATACATATTTATTTTTTAAATAAAAAATATGTACAATTATATGTTTAATATATGCATAATATTGAAGTAATTAATTTAAATTAATTCAAATATAAACAATTCTTCTTCTTAATACGTTAAATGCATTACAAGAATCATTTAAAGAGATTACCATTTCCGAAAAACAGTCATTTTCATATCACTTTACGTTAAAAAATACTTACATCAGATAAGTTTCTGAAAGGCGAAGCTGATGAAGGCACACTGCTCTTTTCAAGGTTTTCAGTTAAATCTTCCTGAACTTGAGTCTTTAAAATTAAATAAGTCAAAAACAAAATTAATATATCATTAGTTAAAATAATTGTAATTTTTAATTTCTTATGTTATAGTTACTGTTATAACTGAGCGACAGCGACGCCTAACGTAAACGGTGAATGTTCCCGTTAAAAAGAAGTCAAATTTTGTGTTTAAACGTAGATTTATTACATGTATAATGCCAAATTTGTCGCCCAATTATTAATAGTAACATGTTCTGTGTTTTTTGCTTCAGCGTTGTTTAAACTTCCCCAAGTATATTAACAAAAAACTGCATTATGCATACCGATGTACGTGTTTCAGCATTTTTAGTAGACAACTGCATATATTTGTAGAAATACGAATCCGATTGTTCTACTGCTTTTGTTTTTGCTTTTTTTTTCGTGTCCTGTTATCAAATAATTAAATCATAATTCATGAAAATGTTTAATTGTCAATCATTACAACAAGAAAAACCTTTGATGATACAGCAGTTTTCTTTTCCTGTGACAATCTGACTGCTTTTGGAAGGCCTTTCTTATTTACATATCGCACAGTTGGTGTATCATCGTGTTTTTTGGGTATTGTCACACGTTTGATGTTACCCTTGTTGAAATTTTCAATATACAATTTTATCTCTTCTTCAGTTTCTACAAATATTGTATAGGTCTTTATTAGTAAAAAATAATATAATAGACATTATTTTATCATTTGTTAAAGTAAAAAAAATTAAAAATTAGTTTATCCCTCTAACCGAGATTACATAGCCCCTCTATTCAAGCGCTGTACTGATTTGCATTATCCCCACTCTTCTCAAAACGTTATGCTTTCAGCCAGCATCGCGCTTAAAGGGTTACAGTTTTTGATTTTACAATATGTGTAAATTGAAATGTAGATAAAGTTTGAATTATACAAACATTTGATGAAACCCCATCAACCCATATACGAAAATATGAATAAAATGTACATTTACCTCTTATAGCCAAAACAAATACAGCAACTGATAATTGTTTAGTCTCATCAAGTACTCGTAACGTCGTCTTTTTTCCATAATCGGCTAATTTTATATCACTTTCACTGGCTGAGATAGTATAGTTGCCGGAAACATCAGCAAGAAAAATTTCAGCAGTTTTTTTTATTTGAATGTCGCCTTGCGCATATGTACGTACTGCACAATATTTACTGCATGCCATTTTTTCATCAGATTAAGAATAATTACATATCCTTATTTAAATATTATATCCTCATAACCTAGCTTTTAAAAGTAAAAATATAAATAAAAGTAAATAAAGAAAGAAACTTTGTCAAATTTATTCATATAATATTGAATACTTGTTCCGTAATCCTAAGTGTGAAAAAGTTTTCATTAAACACTTACATTCCAATTCAAAAAGAGATTACAATTAAACTGTAGTTTTAATAATTATAGTTATTAAAAATGTTTATTGAAATTTAATGCTACACGTTGAATTCGATTATCAGTCGTACTACACTCTGTTTTTCTTGAAACGTTATTGCGTTCTTCAACACTTCACTTCTCCTTCTTTTTCGCATTAAAAACCGTTTGCAAATGTAGAAACAATAATACGGAATGTTTCATAAGTGTGAAGTTGCTTTTGTAAACAATTGGCAACATTGAATTATATGAAAATCATAACAAGGCAGTTTCATGTATGTATATATAATAAGCAAATAAAACTGTTATTGTATTGAAAAAGAACGGTTTGAATACTTATTCATGTAGAATTGAAATTATGTTTGATATGTTTTAAAATGTCTGCTCATAAGTACTGTGCTGTTAAAATCTGTGGAAAAGTTGAAGTTGTAATTGGAGAAATTAATAATATATATCTCACTGATGAGTTTGGAAAATTTACAATTCGTGCAACTCAATATGACATCCAAGCAACAAATTTTGGAAGAAACAAGTCTTTATGTATATATAGAGATGTTGAAAAGGAAGTTCCAATACCTGTAATCGTTTTAGTTACGGGAAGTAAGTATAATAATTATCATTCTTTAGACATCGATCTGGTAGCGCTACTAAGTAAAAATAAGACTTCACAATTCAAAAGAATAAATCAAGAGTAATGTAAATAAAGAATATTTATATGTTACATTTTTTATATTAAAACATATTATGTGCTTGCTGAGAAATCATTAATTATATTCCTCAGGTAATATCACTGCATAACATAACGCTGGAACCTCTTTTAGAAGTGCATATGGATCCATTAATGGATTAGTTAATAAAACAAAGCGCGAGAAGTGAACGCGCTCACAATTAATGTGATGTTTTTTAATTCATTGTATAACAGTCATTTTCACTCGAGTCGCACAGTTATTCAATCCAATATGACAATTTAAATGGCTATCATTATAACATTAACATTATTTCAACAATACAATTCATTAGTTTCATTAATTTTATTACTTCAACTAGTCAATCAGTTTAGGTAGTTCATTACTTAGTTACTTTTGTTAGTAAATTCAATTAGTTAGTTTAGTTATTGAGTTTAATTAGTTAGTTGGATTACTAATTAAGTTGCTTATAAAAATCATTATGTTTTTTAGATGTCAAATGTCAAAGTTGCAGTAAACGATTTCATTGAAACTAAATACAGTTTTTTCACTAAAGTAAAATACATATTACATTAAGGAAAAAATATAGAATAAAATGAACATTGAATTTAATAAAGAATTAACGCTTAATGAATATCTATTATTAATATTATATACGACATATGAAAATTATTAGTAATATCAATATGAGCATGCAAATTAATGTCAATATGCCAATTTAATTAATGGAAATATAAGTGATGTGACAATTTTAATAACAATTACAAAAAAAAGGGTGACGTGCATTTATGAACCGGCGCTAGGAATTGAACTAAAACGCATCGCAAGCTTCAGTTTAATGTGACGACATTACCTCTTAGTCAAGTAGAATGTGAAAATAAGTAATGTTAAAAGCATACAAATATAACATGCATTATCAATAAATAAACGAATTAAAAAATTTGTTTCAAAGTGACAATTTATTGTAATGATTAACTTTTTATTTTTACTATTATGAATTCAGAAAATTTATATTCATTCTTATTTTTTTTTATATAATTATACCATTTATTAATTCATTCGTTCATAAATTCATTGTAAAATAAACTAACAATGACATAAACAATATAAAGCTATTGGAAAACATGTTTTAATTTATTTAATTATTTTTAATGTATATTGCATTTGTATGCTGTGCAAGTTGTATGCAAATGCAATTTGTATGCAGAACGTACAATTTTTAACATTCTACTTCGGTAAGTGGTAATGTGTCGTAACATTCAATTGAACTCATGAAGCGTTCGGGTTCAATTCCTAGCGGCGGTCTATATATGCATGTCACTCTTCTTTTTTTCTCTTTTTATTTTTTTACTGTATTATTAAAATTGTCATATTAATGATATTTTCAGTATTTTAGTTTGTCATATTAACATTAATTTGAATGCTCAATGAAATTAAAACAATGAATATTAACCCTCTGCCTCTAATCATCGCGAATTGTCTTAAGTGTTGTATACGTTACATCTGTGTGTGTCTATGTGTGTGTGCGCGTGTGTGTACGCAACACTTAAGACGTTTCGCGATAATCAGAAGCAGAGAGTTAGTAACTAGAAAATGAAATTATAGGGCACATTGCAAAATTAAGTAGTACATGATTATGTAATTTTCTATCATACAAAGCAATGATTTTCAAAAGTAACAAACTAAACTAATTTAACTGATTAAACTAATGAAACTAATTATATACTGGTCAAATTAAATAATGAAAATAAGTAAATTAAGCTTTTAAAATACGAAAACTAACTATTTAAACTAAGGAGGAGACTTGAGGTTGAGTGTTCTGTGTGTGGGAGACTATGGACGTTGTTTGTTTACTGGTGTTTACTCTCTGTCAAAGTGCACGGTCAAATTCTAGCAAAACGATAGAAAAAAAGCGCAAAACAGCAAAAAAATCGCGAGACCGACATGCCCGAAATTACAATCATGAAACTGCATTGGACATAGTTTTCCTGATTTTCTTATTCCTTTTCTGCTTCCTTTTTTGAGAAGTTTTGTTGTTTTTTTCGTCTTTGTTTTCGCTTTTTTTTGTGATGCTCCGATTTCATTCATTTAACGCACTTTCGTAATTTAAGATATTGACAAAACAAAGTGACACACAGATTTCATAACGGAACAAAAGAATGGATCTTTTGTTTGCGAAACTTTGGAGCCTTTTTGGCAATGATAAAGAACATATAATCGTGATGGTTGGTCTGGACAGTGCCGGCAAAATGACAATATTGTATCAATTTCTGCTGAACAAAGTGATGCACACATCGCCGACAATTGGTTCCAACGTAGAGGATGTTGTCTAGAAGAACATTCACTTTTTCATGTGGGACCTCGGCGGATAGCAGAATCTACGTGCCGCGTGGTCCACCTACTATACAAACACGGAGTTCATTATTATGGTGATCGACAGTACCGATCGCGAGCGGTAGTCTACGCCAATAAACAAGACTTGAAGGGCAGCATGTCCGCCGCCGAAATCAGCCGACAACTTGATCTCACGTCCATTAAAAAGCATCAATGGCACATACGGAGTTGCGGTGGTCTCACTGGAGAAGGATTATATCAAGGCTTGGAATGGTTAGTGTCAAGATTGAAGAAGACATGACGCTCGCTATGAAGGATGAATTCGATGTTCTGGAAAACCGTTTGAGGGTGTAAAATACGCATTCAATGTAGGAGCACAGTGCCACTACAAGTTGTACAAATGATCGAGATATGATGCGGGAAGATAACGAAGGCAAAAAATGCTTCATACAAAACAAGAAAGTTAACAAAAAAATATACTAAGATAACATTTCTCCTCTTTTTTTTGTTCTCTTAATTTTCTTTTTGGAAACTCAAATTTGCAAATTCACAAATAATAAATACAAACTTTCATTCGACGGATTTGCATGTATATAGTTTTGATACTACGTCATTGCCATGATCACAGAAACAAAGCTTGTTTTCGGTTTTTTGTCCAACACTTCCTTGTAAAGAGTTTCGTTTGTAGTTTTAATAACAGTGAAAAAAGTAAAGAATAAAGAAAAGAAAACACAAGAATACAGTGAAAATACATGAAAATGAAAGGAGATCTCAGTTTGCGCGGTTTCGACACAGTTCGATTTTTTCCAAAGGGGTTGAGTAGATTTAAGGGTCAAATTAGTTTAGAACTTTCATTCACCCAATTCAGTTAAACTAAGTAATTGAAATGACTGAACTAAGAAATTGAACTAACTAAAGTAACTAATTAATTTAAAAACTAATGTAACTAATTCAACTGAAAAAATAAACTAACTAATTAAAGTAAGTAATAAAACTAACTGATGATAAGAATACTTAATGTAACTTAGTAAACTAACTAATTACAATAATTGAACTAAGTAAACAAATTAGAATATTTAAACTGATTAAGTTAATTAAACTATTGAAATTATTTAAATTATTGAAAGTAATTAAAGTGATTAAAATAATTAAACTAATTACACCATTCAAATTATGTTAAGTAATTAAACTAATAAAACTAAGTCATTTAAACAAATACATGAAATAATTAAATTAACTGAATTAAATAAATGGAATAATAATTAAGTTAAATTAAATAATGAAACTAAAAAACTTACTAATAAAACTACCTAGTTAACTAATTAAACATACTAATTAAATTAACTAATTAAAGTAATTAATCTAAGAAAGTAAACTAATTAGTATACATACATTATATTATATACATACATTAAGTAACTAGAATAACTGAATTAGTTAAATGAAACAACTAAACTAACTATTGAAATTGAGTAATTGAAATGACTGAACGAACAAATCGAAATAGCAAAACTGACTAATTTAGTAAAAATAAACTAACTAATTAAACTAATTTACTAAGTAATGAAACTAATGAATGTAAATGTGAAAAATTGTTAATGAAAAAAATGTCATCTTCACATTCACTTTGGCCATGTAGTAATACTGTCTTACATCTAAATTAAAGTGGCTACATTTTTGGGACCATTTCCTTCAGGCAAATTTGCCTGAAAAAAAGTGTTCTGTGTTTTTTTTATTTTGGCGAGTGTGTATATTATATTAATATAATATATTAATAAACGCAGTCAATAACAAATTCAGTAAAAAGGAGACAGAATAAAACTGATTTCATTGAACTAACAGAACTTCCCTCTCTTTTGTACTTTTTCTTAATAATTCTGGCGCCGTATATAGATCACAATAAATTCACATTAGACACTCATTTTACAACTCATTTTGTTGAGAATGTGACGTCACAAACCTCATATCGTTATGCCAATACAATGACATCGCTAATTCATCACATCACATATTATATTCTTATTACTTATTATTCTTATCACTCTAAGATGGAAAAAGTGTATCTTATGAGATTCTACACGCGGAAAACATGCAATGTCACCGCGATGTGACACGAACATAACTATAAATTGTATAGTGTACTGGAACTTGTCATAAATAAATTGTAGAAATAAATTATGAAATAAAATTATTCGTTTTATAATTACTTAGAACTAAATAACTAAAGAAATCATTAAATAAACTAAATAAATCATTCTTAATTTTATTTTTTGTAGAAACAAGACAAGAAGTAACATTATTTCTTGATAAATGGAAACAACGTAACAAACATGGTCAGATTTCGGAAAAGGATTTGTTGGATGATTGTTTATTGTATTTGAATGAATTTTCCGACGATACGATGCTTTTAAATTTTCCTATAGAAGGTGAAACAGTAAAGGTATGTAATTGCAAAAATACAAAAACATACCTTCATTTAAATATTGCCAGTACATTTTATGTAATAGAGTGTAATTAATTTTCAAAAAAAAGTAATAAACATTTGTAATATTTTTCAGGAAAATATTAATGTGGATAGCCGGACGACTGATGATGTAACACATGAAAAGTATGATCATTTTTATTCATTAAACATTATTGCCAATGGTATTAAATATATTTAAATCAAATTGTTGTGATGCTTGTTATTCAATTAACAAAAAGTGCATATTTAAAAATTAATGTTTTCAGACGTTTATAAATATTGTGTTTGATAAATAATTAATATTTATTGTTATTTTTTCCACAAACAGTAAAATGATAGACTTGAAGCAAATATGTTACAGAATAAATCGATGTAATGGTCAAAGTTAAGAACACTTTTGTTATAACTATTGATCCATGTTTTAATATTTATCTAAAAAACGACAGAATAATGATCACGTTTAAAAAGTTCCAAAAGACGCACTATTTATAATGGAAAAAATATGTTTTTGATGCATTGTTAGTTATAATAAGTATTATTTATTAAACCTATATTTATAAACATATTTTTACAGTTAATATCCATATTTTTATAACTTTAGACACTTTAAAAATAAATTGTTATTGTTACAGGGAAAATGATTTTTTTGATCCTTTCAAAGAAAATAACGACTATCAAGAAATAGAGTATTTTCACTTCACTGATAACAATGACATGGAAGATGTAACCTGCCGTTTTGAAGAAGAAGAATCTCCAAATGATAATATGAATATCCCAAATATTATCAATGAATCTGGTTTTCATGAAGAAGGAATTAGTAATAATGAAGAGGATCAACAACAAAGAAATTTGACACAAACAAATGTTCAGAATAATGAAGACCATACCGTATTTATTGAAGAAATGGAAACATCTTCCGAAGATCAAATAACTGATGATGGTGATCATAATAGCGAAGACAGCGAAGATGAAAACTTACCTTTTCTAGATATGAATCTGACCGAATTAATTTTACCACTCATATCGAATCAACATATGACTTCCAGAGATCACCTGCTCGCTGTCTTAGGTATAAGCATACGACATAAATTGAATTACGAAACCATTTTGTCAATACTACATTGGATAAAATTATCTTTAGTATATACTGACTTACCATCGACCAAGAGGTCACTTTGGGAAGCATTGTGCAAAGATGATTCTTGCATTATTAGACACATATATTGCAAAAATTGTAAAAATTGTATTGGTGTGCAAGACAATATTACAGAATGTTTCTGTGGACAGAGTGGACCAGGAAAGGATATTTCCAAAACTTCATACTTTTTACAAGTTAAAATTCGGCCACAAATAGAAGAGCTTTTGCGAAATAAAGATATTGTAAAGGCGTTAAATTACCGTTTCAGCAGACAAAAAAAAGATATTCACGCGATAGAAGATATATATGACGGTTATGAATATCAGAAATTATGCGAACCAGGAGAGTTTTTAGAATACCGTTATAATTTTTCCTTTACATTCAACACAGATGGTTGCAAAATTGTAAATTCAGCAAATAGTAGTGCCTGGCCCATTTTTTTACAGTTAAACGAATTACCACCTTATTTGCGACAAAAAAACATTATATTAGCAGGTGTTTGGGTTGACACAGTGCATCCTGTTATGAATGTATTCTGCAAACCTCTTACAATTGAAATGAAAGATTTATACGAACGAGGTATAAAATGGAAACTTGATGACAAAGAAATTACTAGTCGATTTATCATTAATGTTTGTAGTGTTGATTCAAAAGCTCGCTCTGCAGTTTTAAACATGGTGCAATTAAATGGACTTTTCGGATGTAATTTTTGTTACCATCCTGGAGAAAATCTACCCAACAATCCTTTGCACAGAATTTATCCGGTAAATGATGAAATCCAACTGAGAGATGATGATAATATTCGTAAAGATATGAAGAAAGCTTACGAAACGAAGGAAATAATAAATGGCATTAAAGGTCCATCATTTTTGGGGGGACTTCCTGAATTCAATTTAGCGACAGGGCCAGTTGTAGAAAGCATGCATAATGTTTTCCTTGGTGTTAGCCAACATATAACAAAATTGATTTTGTTTTCAAAAGCATCAAATACTTGGTATTATGGAACTCCAGAAAATTTGGCTCTGATTGACGAGAGGTTGCTTTCAATCAAAGTACCAAATTGTATATCGCGAAAGCCACGGAGTATTCAGACGTATGGCCAATGGAAAGCATCGGAGTGGAGAAATTGGTTATTCCTTTATGCTCTGTCATGTTTGGAAAATATTATACCGACAAGACTTCTGGAAATAATAGCTCTATTGAGTGAAGCTACATACATTTTGAATAAATGTTCTATCACATTAGAAGAATTAGAAATGTGTAGGGCCAAATTACGTAACTTTTCTCAAGAATTCCAAGATATTTTTGGGGTTATAAATATGACGTTCAACCAACATTTATTAAACCACTTAACCGATAGTGTATTTAATTGGGGACCACTGTGGGTCCATACGGCATTCCCATTTGAGTCTTGTAACTATAATATCGCACGTAGTGTAACAAGTTCAAATGGACGACATTTGCAAATTGTATACAGATTTCTTATGTCGAAATATGTTGAAAGTGCAATGGATAGCGATGTAGTTGCAGATGAAACTAAAGCGTTTATGAGAAGTTTATTTAAGAAACACCCTGATAGTCATCGAACGGACACTTTCGTTACCATTGGTTCTTCTGAAAGCATTGAATTAAACGACATTAGTAGGAATATTTTCAAAGCTTCGGGATTCAACGATGTACGTGATGTTAACATTTATGAAAAAGTTAAAATTCATGGTGTTGAATATCGTCCTGAAAGTGATGATGACACGAAATTCTGCAATTCGTTTTTGTGTATTAATGATGGCAGATATGGCAAAATTGCTAGTACTCTTACTTTTTATAATGGAAGACGAAAGTATTCTGGTGTTCTTCTTACACTTTTTAATGATCGTGGAGGAGCGTTTGGTACTAATTATATAAGAAATGTTACCTTAACCGATAAAATTATATTTGCAGAATGTTCAGTGATCGCTGGCCCAGTTACTTGTGTAAAAACGTCGTTAGGTACTCGAGTTATTGCGCTACCGAATGTATGGGAATTTGATTAATGTAACTACACATTTTATATAAAAGATAATAAATGTACATATTTTTTAGATTTGAATTTTATGAAAATTGCGTACGAGTAAGATACGACAGATTGTATATAAGATATATTTTATATTAAACACTATAACAGTATATCATTTGATTTACAATACCTTACAAATCAGTCAAACGGTATACAAATACCTGAACTTGCTTTGTAGTAAAAATTCCGCTAGTTAATTTTAAATAAAATTTTCAAAAATTTGGAAATTTTAATATTACAGATTCTTCTCAATTTCCAACTTTTACAATTTCCAAATTCCAAAACTTTGAAATAATCAACTTTTAAATTTTCAAATTTCCATCTTCCAAACAATTGAAATTGTCAAATTTCCAATTTTCAAAATGTTTAAATTTTCAATTTTTGGACTTTCATATATTTAGAATTTTCATAAATGTAGAATTTACATACCTTTGAATTTACAAATGTTCAAATTGAAAATATTAAATTTACAAATTGTTCAATTTTAAATTGTAAAATTCCAAAATTTGTCAAATTGTGAAATTTCAAAAATTTTCAAATTGTAAAATTTCTAAAATTTTGAAATTGTGAAATTTCAAAAATTTTCAAATATTTAAAATTTTAAATTTACAAAATTTGAATTTAAACATTTACAAAATTTGAATTTATATTTATATTTATATTTACATAATTTGAATTATATTTATATTTCGAATTAACAAATTTTTATTTACAAATTTTGAATTTACAAATTTTTAATTTACAAATTTTTAATTTACAAATTTTTAATTTACTAATTTTTAATTTACAAAATTTTAATTCACAAATTCTGAATTTCCAAATTTTGAATTTCCAAATTTTGAATTTCCAAATTTTTAATTTCCACATTTTGAATTTCCAAATTTTGAATTACCAAATTTTGAATTTCCAAATCTTGAATTTCCAAATTTTGAATTTCCAAATTTTGAATTACCAAATTTTGAATTTCCAAATCTTGAATTTCCAAATTTTGAATTTCCAAATTTTGAATTTCCAAATTTTGAATTTCCAAATTTTGAATTTCCAAATTTTGAATTACCAAATTTTGAATTTCCAATTTTTGAATTTCCAAATTTTGAATTTCCAAATTTTGAATTTTTGAATTTTACAATGTTCAAAATTCGAATTTACAAATTTTGATATTATAAAATTTGGAATTTTGGAATTTTCAAA
The DNA here is from genome assembly GCA_022817425.1 of Gryon sp. ZL-2020. Taxonomy (NCBI): domain Eukaryota; kingdom Metazoa; phylum Arthropoda; class Insecta; order Hymenoptera; family Scelionidae; genus Gryon; species Gryon sp. ZL-2020. The sequence goes on from JABFPJ010002900.1 coordinate 15,486, forward strand.
GTATAAAATTTTTTAATATTCAATTTAATATTTTTTTAATTTTTACTTTTAATCTTAATATTTATATTTCAAGATTTTAAATACACATTTTACCTTTTTGAATTTTTAACTTTTTCATATTTGAAATGTATGAATTTTTAACTTGTTGAATTTTCAACATTTGGGATGTTCAAATTGTCTCATTTAAATATTCTAAAATTTTAAAATTGTAATATTTTCAAATTGTCAAAATTTTGAATTTACAAACATCGAAATTGTAAAATTGTAAAAATTTGAATTTCCAAATTTTGAATATATAAATTTACAAATTTTGACATTTTACAATTGTAAATTTTGAAATTTTGAATTTTGACATGTTCAAATTTTAACAATTTGAATTTAAAAATTTTGAAATTTTAAAATTTTATAAATTTGAATGTACAAAATATGACATTTTGAAATTGTAACCATTTGAATTTACAAATTTCGAAATTTAAAATTTTAAAATTTTGAAATTTTGAAATTTTGAATTTTCAAATTTTCAGATTTTCACTCATCCAATTTTTAAATTTTGAATTTCCAAATTTTGAATTTTTGAATTTTACAATGTTCAAAATTTGAATTTCCAAATTTTTAATTTCCAAATTTTTAATTTCCAAATTTTTAATTTCCAAATTTTTAATTTCCACATTTTGAATTTCCAAATTTTGAATTACCAAATTTTGAATTTCCAAATTTTGAATTTCCAAATTTTGAATTTCCAAATTTTGAATTTCCAAATTTTGAATTTACAAATTTTAAATTTCCAAATTTTGAATTTCCAAATTTTGAATTTGAAAATTTTGTGTAAGTCAATCATTGAAAAGACAGAATTGAAAAGTATATTTATTAATATAATTCAACATTTTTGTGTTATTTGTTTATTTACATATATTCCACAAGTTTTCATTAAAAACAAAATATTTTAATCTGTATGTGAATGTTAATATAACTCATTTGACGTTTAAAGTCATATTTCTGTGCAGTAATTGCTTTTGTTTACGTTTTGCAGCGTGAAATTGGCTCGGTTCGTTTTTTCTGAAAACGAACCGAAAACGAACGTTCGTTTTCAGTCGCGCGAGGTCCGCGAGGGACCTCGAAATCGTAATTCCGGTAGCTTTTTCAATTACAAATTGTTCTTTTAAAATATGAATTTAACATATACAAATAAAAAAATTGGTATTTTAAAGCTATTACAGCAGTTCGAGAACGACCGGCACCACCGGAATCTGAGACACAAACGGGTAAAAATAATAATATTAATTAATAATAATATTTTATTTATTGAATAAAACGATTTACGTATTTAAAATTTCTTTTATACTATTATTATTATTACTATTTTTAAGTATAGTATAATATTATAATCGCTCCTTTTACTTTTTATATAATAATTATATATAATTACTTATTAATATTGATATTTATTCAATTTTATAAAGCTATTACAATAGGTAGGAATCCATCAACTTCCGAAACACAATCTCATAGAGCTATGTCACCAGGTAAAAACTAATTAAATTTAGTTTCATAGATTATTTTTATTATATTAGAAATCTATATTTTGATTTCATTATTTTTATTGAAGACAGATTACTGCGTTCGCCAGAAGTTCCAGGTAAAAATAAAAGACATGTATATAGATTTATATTATTACTTTTAGTAAAAATTTTCTGATTTAATAGTACAAAGTGCGGAAATTTCACTTCGAAGAAGCAAGAGGAAAGCAGCAGAAAATTCTGCTGGAGGTAAGAAGAAGAAACATAATTGAATTATTTATTCTGTTTGTCGTTATTAATCAAGCTATTTTATTTAAGCATCAAGCCAAAAAAGGCGAGCAAAGGTACCAGGTTAGTTTTGTGTAGGAAATACTTCGCCAGATACAATACAGTGTGTCCAATTTCATTTGATATAAAAATGTTTATACATATTTCAGACGAAAGGGATCAAAGAAGCGGGTGTGGAAGAAATCTGAGGCCACGTCGTTAAGTCGTTTTTGTTAATCGTTCCGTGGTATAGAAATTTTGTTTCTTATTTATAATATTTAATTTAATCGTTATTGTTAAAAAAACTTATATAAAGAATTATTATTATATTACTTAATGTATGTGCATAGAAAAATTTTGCTCAGAAATTATAAATCTATATATATATATATTGATTAAAGAGTCGTTTTCAAACATGAATGTTTCGTTTTCTTTTCATTACTTTCATTTTCTAATGTATTTGCAATTCGATTTTGCATCGTATTACTAGTAAAAATTTTCATTATACATCGTATTATTCGTATATAATTCATTTTAAATTTCATCAATCGTGTATTGCTTAATAGTACA
>JABFPJ010002901.1:0-17837 GCA_022817425.1 Gryon sp. ZL-2020
ACTGGAAAGCAGACAAAATATGGTATAAACAAATAAATTTTTTGAAATTATATTTTATTTTTTAAAAAAACCTTTGGTAAGAATTATTGGGCAACGCTTGCGCCATTATCGTCAACAACGGTTAGGTGCCAACGATTAGTGACGATGTTCATTGGCTCATCGTTGGTACCCAACGATCGACCAATGAACATCCCACGCAAGCACCAATAGTTAACCAACAGTTGGGCCATCATTGGGACTAACTCAATATAGATGATTGACCAGCAACATATTACCAATCATGGGCCGATTGTTAAGTTTGGCAAACCAATGGATTTGCTAGGTGTGTGATTATTTTTTAATCCAATCCAATAGAACAATGTAATTTTTGTTTCTCTAAATAAAAATGACATTGATAAAGGATACAAATTAACTGACTATAGTATGATAATAAAAATATATCGAAACAAAGGACGAGAATATCTACGAAGGAAATTATATGTATTAATAAATATATAAATATATATTAATTAAATGGGAGAGAGTAGAGCGGAGTGGCAGTGAGTTTCTTGTTATTTTTAATAAGTCTCAATTTATTTGAAAAAGCTTCCATTTCGTTCAAACATAGGAAGGAGTTAAAGAATTGCTCAAACATTTTTTATAACGTTCGTATACGTGTAAAATGCTTTATTTTTAAGTGTCTGTTAAGTGTTTTAGTCTCTCCCATAAATATACATACTCAAACTATAATGATGTTTCGGTATATGAATATATATATATACGTAAAATATAAAAATATAGTATACAGCGCAGACACGTGAAATCGATTTTATCGAATACCAAAAATATAACTAACTAAAAGATAAGTTACTTCTTGTTTATAATTATTATAACTATTAATTGGTTATTAATATGAAAAGTACGAAAAAATTGTTTTTAAATGGATTATGTTTTAATTTTTTTGTGTTCCGATGTAACATTTGTTGAAAGAGGAAAAGAAATTTTGATAGTTATTTTTTATATATAAATAAGGAGTAGATATTTTTATAAATTAATATGTGAAAGTTAAATGATGTTTCACTTTTATTGGTTTTACTAATCAGTAATAAGTAACAATCAATATTAGTATATTTTTGCTCTAAGAGAAAGAGTAAATGAAATTCCCTATTGAGTGATAATTTTGTCATTCAAACTGACGACAAGAAGCAATATAATCGCACAAGGAGAGAATTTACTTTCATATCCCATGGTAAAAAAGTAATACTTTTCGTTTTAAATGAATAGAAAATACAATATTCTTCATTTTGTATGAAGAAAGAAACTTGATCTTTAATTGATAAAAAGTGAATATTAATTGCAGCAAATTATCAACAAGAATTAAATATTTTTTTAAAAACAAGAATTATTAACATAAATCTTGCGGTTAAATTTGGTATAATCAAATTTTAAGACACTATTGTTATATTTAACACTATAATATATAACAATATTTTAATGCTGTTATTAATAATAATATTTACTCCTTTAAAATCTCTACAAAAAATATTCAGTAAAGTATATTTTATTTCAGTTTTTCAATTGTACGAAGGCACCAAAATATTGCAACGATGTCGATATCGTCGATTTCAACGCGCATTTTGCGTAGAAACATGAAACGAAAAATTATTAAAATAGAAACAAAATTCATAATAACAAATTTTCATTATGAAGCGACTTCTGGGGTTGGGAATAAGAATGATCAAATTATTATAAGTTTTCAAAATAGTATATTTTGCACCAAGGGAGATGAAAACGGAAATTCTTTTCCCGAGCGAAGTTTACAAGCCGAACCGAAGGCGAAGCTTGTAACCGCAACGGAAAATCGTTCATTTCCCAAACTCTATGCAAACGTTAGTTTTCGTTACAAGAGAACAGAAATGACAGTTTCTCGAAAACTCCGTAGGAAGAAAAACTGCAATTTTTGTTTACGTGTGACGAAAAATTAGTTGAAATGTATTTATACACAAAGATGTATTACATTTGTTGCATCGCTGAATGCCAAATAATTACTGCTACTAATAACAGCAATAAATGCATTTTAAGTTTAAAAAATATTTTTTTTACATTACATATCTAAGATTGAATGCATGCAATTTTAATATTTTAGATTCTTATATATGACAATTAGTTTCAAAATTACTATAATTTTTGTATGAATTAATTTTTTACACTTATATTATCAGTTTTATGCAATGTAAACAAACAACATTATGCGATGTAAAGAAGATAAGAAAAATATAATTAGGTGTACTGAAAGAAAATATTTAGCTGCATTACTTTCCTATGAAATATGACGAAATAATTCGTTAAACAATTACAATTAATGAACTTAGAATATGACAGCTAGATTTTTTCTGTCGGTGTTCACATACCACTCGCAGTATATTTCCTTAATTAAATAGATATACATACATATACGGAGTGCTTCAGAATTATCATAATTCACGTTATATTTCTTGGTGCACGAATTCCAACTTTTGTCAATTCCAAAATATACTCAAAAGAATTAATTGTACCTGTAGCGTGAAAGTAAAAAACGAAGGACATAGTCTCTTTAACGATATAATCGTTCATTAAATTATCATTTACCGTAACAAGAACGAAAAATAATTTTGTTGTACTTCGCATATGACGCATATGTATGTAATAGTTGGTGGCCTAGTACGGAAGTTTCTTGTTTTGTGCAGCAAAGTTGCAAGCGAAATATTGAATATTATTATATTGACGTCGGTAAACGACGATGTCCTAGAGATTTTATTGATATAAAAAAGTCTTTATCGCTAATGTTGAATTATGTATATAGGGGGGTTTATGAGAATCACAATAAAATTATAATATAAATTGAGGAAAGAATCGGATCAACGACGAATCGTGTAGAACGTATTCGGTTATATTCAGAATATTTAATACAGATATATGTGACAAAGGAAGTATAATAATACGATTACGATCGCGCTACGCAGAGGTGAACGGGAGAAAGTTATAAGTATTGCAAGCAACGTTGCTGATAATTTTATCTGTCCCTAAGATAAATGGCGATGTTACTTGTAAAGTGATAAACATAAGAGCAAAGTATAATGATGTTTCTTTGGTGTAAGCGTACAAAAAAATTAAAATGAGATACAAAGTAGAGTTAAACAAACATATGTACTGACAATGCGATTTATCGACTATGACTGAAAAACACTTTGCGCGGAAACAGTTTTAAAAGCAAAGCAAGTCGAAAAGATACAAAAAAAAAGAAACTATTTAAAAATGAACAGCTCCTCGACTTCAATAACGACTCGTTATAAGTCGATTGTACCGCCAAGAATGTTAAGATTATTGTAATGTATGTTAAAATGTGCATGTATTTCGTAATTTACGTGTTAAACGTGAATGTTAACGAGAAATGCAAGTGCAAATAACTTTAATACGCGGCGGAGCATTAAAATTCAAAAACAAAAGAAATCATGATTTGAACGTACCTTTCGACAAACTGAGCAAATAGTGTGGGCAAAGATTTGCCGAAAAGAACGATTGTACAAGGTTTCCTAATATATATCGTCAAAATAAACGCGCATTGTAAACGGAATGTCGTACTTGCGTTTGTCAAGATAATGAGGCCTGTTGATTGTGAGGATTGGGATAACGAGTATTGACATGATCTTATTGATTACGATTATAATTATGAATATGATTGTAATAATTATTACTAAATTTATTGTTATTGTTCCTCGTTTAGATGGAGAATATTTAAGTGAAAAATCAATTTGTACAATCATTGCGTCATTAAAATATGATTATTCATTATTGAAAACTAGGTGTGTATTATTATATAAAATCCTATAACTTGCAGTAGTAGAATTTAATTTACATCAGACATTATACGATAGTTTATTTGAAGTATATAAGATAAAGAAAGAAAGAATATTATTATTGCATATATATATATATATATATAATTAAGAATATATTTTTTCGAAAGGTTTACAAATCAGTTTAGAATAGTCTTTTTAACATAAATGCTTAAACGTTTATATTATATTGTAGTAGTTCAGTAAATATATATATATTGTATATGCACAATACCATTTTCTTGATTTATGTAAGTTTATCATTTATTAATACAACGAAGAAAAAATTTATTAAAAAACGTGTCAGTCAGTATATTTGCATGAGTGTGAATATATGTATATAAAATATATACACTTTTGCCACTTAGTATTTTCGTTAAAACTACATTTATGTTGTTTAATGTATTTTATGTTTTCTATTTTTTATGTTGTTTTTATCATAAAAAGCGTATCTGCAAATAAATATATATCAAATATATTTAAAAATGAATTCTTTTCTGTGTACATAATATTACATCATAATTATTGAATATTGAAAAACTATGTAATGCTGCGTATCTTTCTTCAACATTTATAGTGAATGTATTAGAATTTTTATCGTTTGTCATATTAGTTTTTATTTTTGTTGGATTATATTTTAAATTATATAGTATCTGACATGGTAATGTTGAACTGACACTGATCTCATTCATCATATAATTGAAATAAGACAAATTGAATTAATTGATAAAATGTCAAATGACTATTTTGAAAGGTAATTGTAATTTTTTTACTTTCTACATCAGCGGAATGCAATGAAAATCAGATAATTTTGCTGATTCAGATTTAGAATGTATTTTTCTTTATTTGCATTCATTTTATTCTGAAAGCATTCTCTACTTGCACCGCAGTTGGCAATGTTGTATTTAAAATAAGTTGCCGTATGGACGTATAAGATTGCGGTACTTTACGATAAGTATTGATTGCAATTTACACATGCGCATTTGCGTCGTCACGTGTAGCCTGTATTGTAACGTCAGAAAAGAGATCTACATGTACACGTTGACTGCAATCGCTGTTATCATATGAACAGAAAATGTGTACATTTTTGTTTCTGTAATTTTAAATTTTAACTAATACATTGTTGTTGTTATTGTTGCATAATTTATAAGATTTGAGAGTTACGGGAAATAATATTTTTAACTCATATATTAGTAAAGAAAAACTATTCATGTTTATAATTATAAAGATTTAATAGAATTTAAACTACTATGACAAATGTAAGTACTAACATATCTGTATTAATAAATAAAGTTTAAATACACATACTAATACACTATTATAAATAATTTAATACTTTTCAAAATTTCAACAATTCAATGAACTAAGCAATAATATTTATTTTAATGTTATAAAGTATTAATACTTATGTTGTTGTAAACTATTATTTTGTCTATCATTTTCTTATACATTAACATATTTGTAGTTATTAGTATTTTTGTGTGAGTTTCATAAGATCCTGGATTACAGATTGTTAGAAATAACGTATTATTGAAAAAATATTATATTTTAATTATACATATTAATATAACAATTAATTATTATACACAAAAGTAAATAATCTTACAAACATTTAGAATTTTTATTTTGGTATAAACTAGTGAGTTATGTCATATATATTATTATACCTTAGCTGCATATTATCGTACATATTCTTATTATTAAAGAGTATACTTTTAGTGAAGAAAGTTATTTTTGTACAACTTATTTTTTAAGCATTAAGGCTAAATTCAACTTACAATACAAATATAACATGTAATATTTTTAAATTGAATTTGATGGATAAAAAAATTTTTATAACAAATGCGCAAATAAGCCTTTTTTTCATTATAACTTTTTTGTAATAATTTATTACTAATTTATTTAATATTAAGTGATACATTTTCTATAACAATCGGAATTAAAATGTGTTAAGTTCCGCACATGCAAATATTTTTCTTTTTTATCGATTTGTTTTATTCTAAAACTGTATTGTCCATGAGTATGTGTTGCTAAAAATAAGAGAGATTCTAAATATATACCATACATTCGGTCATAAGTGTTTAACACTTACTGAACTGTATTTTCTTTTTCTTTTCTTAATGTCTATTCAGTTTTTTTTTTAATTTTGTATGAATGAATGTTGATTATTAGGAAGGAAAGTCATCCGTTGGAATATTAATATATAAAACTAACCACACATAACATTTTTTATTTTTATTCATCATTTATTAATAAATTACATTAAATACATGCATGCATTCAAATTATGTATAAAGTGTAATTCATTGATAAATTCATTTATTGATAAATAAAAAAAATTATAAAATCGTAAAAAAATTTTCTACAGAATATCCTTAAGATAATACGTATATATAATGTACATTAATTAAACAATGTTAATTTTTTTACGTTATAAATTATTGACAAATTATATTTTAATTAATAATGGAAAATAAATTGTATTAATTTATTGTTATAGATGTCCATGAGTTTTTTATTCGTTTTTATAATGTGAAAATAAAATTTATCGCAAGATTAGCCTTTTATAAATAAAAATTTATTTTATATTAATGTTTTAAAGAATCATATAAAAGTATCCTCACAATTGTTTCTTGTATAAAAAAAAAACTAGATATATAAAATAGTAAGTAAATTTATTTTTATACTGTATATTTTTGACATTGTCTAATTTATTTAAAAGTACATCTGTGATAATGTTTAAAAATATGTAAATACTTAAAATATTCAACAGATTATATTATACTAGAGGTCTCTTTAGTCAAGATATCTGTACATGAATAAAGTAAAGAATTACATGTATATATTGTACTTTATGTATACACCTGTCTACACTTATTATTCCAGGCAGTAGTTGACGTAACTTCTGCTATATCGAATAAAGATGCAGGATCATTAATGGGTCGCACAAGAGGTGCTTTGAGGTCAATGCGAACTGCTTTAGGAGGCGGTAGTGAATACCTTCAGGATCTAGGAAATAAGATAGGCACTGCTTTAGGCAGTAGTTTAGATGAAAGTGAACTTGCAAAAACACCATCGTTATCTGAATTTGTGGAAAACGATATATCTCAATCATTTACAGTAGAAGATCGTAAAAAGAGACTCAAGCTACCACATCACAAGTAAATTATATATTTTTAAGCTATTTTTTAATTGAAAATTTCTTTGCAGACTTTAACATTTTTCATTTAAAACTGAAAAATTAATTAAGTTTTATTTTTGTGGAAATTATTTTGATTTTATGCTTATTTATTTTACACAAAAATGCAAAAAACTGTATTTTTTACAGGTATACAACTAATCTTGCAGACGAAGAATATAAAGCTTTAACTCGACAAAAACTTGAAAGACAAGAAAGTCTTTCTCGAAAACTTAAGAAATATCCTCGTGGAATGACATACGAAGAAATAAATTTATCAACGTCCACTCTTATTCCTAAACAGGAAATTGTATTAGTAAAAGATGACGATACAAGTCCAGATAGAGATAGCATAAAAACTATAGAACCTTTACAAGAAAAAGATTTGAAAGCAAGTGGGCCGGATCCATATGACAAACTGAAAATCGGTGAGACATTTTTAATGCATAATTGCTTGCCTTTAATTAATATTTGTTGAACATCCAACATATAATAAAAAATGAATTGTCGAAATTGTAATTCACTATTATTATTTTTCAAACAGCAAAATGAAATGCTTGATGACACGTATAATAAAGTAACTGAAATTAATGGATATTTTTATCTTTTTCTCGTAAAGCAAGGGCTGCTAATCGCTATCAAGCGATTGTTTTACATTTAGGTAAATTGATGTTTAAAATTTATGTCGTTGTTCCCCACAAGAGTATTTTATTTTTCAGTTGCAACAATCAAAACAAAACATGGGAGAACTCTAAATGTATAATACAACATATAAAAAATATTGTTAACAATAAAAATGTTATTATTTGCTTTGTTTTTACACAAGTTGTTAAAAAAATCTTGTTTTAGTTTTTTTTAGTATATAGTTCTGTGGAGTGTATTATAATAATGTAGAGTTAGAGAACTAGCAAACACTAACAATATTTGACAAAATAAATACATTTATACTTACAAATCTATACGTAAATCAACATGAATATAAAAAATTTAGTTCGATTCTTATACTTTACAAGAAATATTTTACAACAAAATATGTAATCACACAAACTAAAGTGTATGTCAGAAAATACGTGATGTGGTATAATAGTTTAAAAACTTATTTATAAAACAAAGAGAACTGATTGTTGTAAATTTTAATTATGATTTACTTAACTTTTTTAGAATTTGTATTTAATTAAATGTAATTGGCATTGAATAATTAATTTTCGTATGTTTTGTGAATATAATTAAAATACTACGTATACGTGGAACCGCGTAAAACCAACTTAAAATGACTTTACTATATTAATAATCACTATATTATTCACAATAATTTTCTGTGTTAAATACATCTGTTTTAATTTATCTTTATTTATATTTGATAAGTTTACACTTGTTTCATGACTCATTTAATAATTTTAATTATATAGTAATTCAAAATTTATTTATGATATATAGTACATAATGTTTAATATATGTAATGAGTTGTACAGTCGTTTTATACAATTTAAATGACATTTAGAATATAGCTATATTTTCATTAACCCTTATAATTTATTGTAAGGATTTATTTCCGCGGATTGCTAATATATTTTTAAAATAATTATGTTTTTAATTTAGTTGCTTTAATTGTGATTATAATTAAACAGGTATTCATATATATTTAATTTTTTATAATATAATTTCACTTCTCATGAAGTATCCTTATATAAGGGATATAGATGTAGGAATATAACAGTTTAAATTAATATCTTATAAGGACATAAAACCACTATTACTTTTATTTTTATAAATTTAAATTTTGACTGTTTTCTTATATTAAAAACTACAATAGCCTACGCTGATTTTTTGATAAAAATTCAGCGTATGATAGTATAATGATTTAATGAAAAAATTACTTTCGACAACAAATATTTCACTTATAGAAAATACCATTAAATAGTACTTCTTAAAAATAGTCATCATTATTTTACGAAATTTATTAATACAAAAAAAACTAATCAGATGAACAAGTCCAATAAAGTTCTTAGTGCAAATTTAACATTAAGTGGGTAGCATTTTCGAAGCATGGTTTAATTTTAATTATGCATGTACTTAACTAATAATGATCGAGAAACATCTTTTTACTTGTTTAATTATCGCTTTAAATAAATTATCGCAATTAATCAATTTGCTTTGAATTAATTTTGTTTAATTGCAAACAGTTTTATTCTTTCTTTAAAATAATTTGTTTAACAATGAAAAATTTGCTTTTAATGGTTAAAAAAAGATTATTTTCTTATTCATAGTTTATACACTAAAAAAATAAATAGTTTCATTCCAAGTATATTATATACTTGACTGGTATATATATGAATCAAGCATATTTTGTATGCAACAAGTATATTTTTTTACAGTGTGAGTTTGTATGCTATTCAAATATCTATAAGTACGTTTCTAATATTGAGTAAACGGAAAAGAAAGAAAATGGAACAATTATAATTAAACAAATGAAAAATAATGGGGCATTTTAATATTCTCAAGAAATTGCTGTACTTTGATTAAAGTAAACAACGAATTAGTTCAAGGTTCCTCACACATTTCATTTAATTAACCAAGAAAAAAATTAAAATTGAATAATAATCTGTTTCTAACAAATGAATTTTGTAAGAACCTTTTGCTCTTTTTAAAACCAATTTCTATTGTATGAAAGGAAGTTTCGTTTCTTGAAATATTAAGCTGATTTTCTACTTGTTCCAATCGCATTTCGATATTTTTAAATGAATTTTACTAAAAGTGTAATGGATTTTGTAAAACCAGAAATATTGTCAAATGTATTTGACGCTATTTTCTACGTGATTCAAGTAAACTTTACTTAATTCAACGTAGTACTTTTTTTAGTCTATAATATCCTTTATTATCTCGAGCGTTTCTTAAATAGTTTGGTTCCCTTAATACGAAATTCTGATAATTCTGAAGTATGACATTCGAAAAACTAAAATAATAATACAATAATAAAAATAATAGTAATATGATAATAAGAAACTGCTAAAGGCAAATTTTTTGGTAGAATTGTTTATATATGTTCATTAATTCACAATCAGCATTATACACTCATTGAACAAAAAAAAATCAATAGTATATTCCTTAACGAGTTAAACGTAATCAATGTCTTAAAAGTGATTTTTAATGATATTCTTAATTCTTAATTTTGATTGAAATTTTCACGACAAAGTATGACATAGTGCAGTGAAAATTTCCTTTATCTTATAGGTACTCTACGTTTCATTTTATTTATTAATTAAACGAATTAATTATTATTATATTAATTTGGATATCGCGATAATATTTTTATTAACAATTATCATACGTATAACTATTGCCAAAGAGTATTATCGCATAAGTTAAGAAATATACTAAGTTTATATTCTACATTCACTAAAGCTTTTATTATTGTTAATATTATTTTATTTATTACAAGCTTAAATCATATAATTCGTTTGTTTCATTAAAGAAAGTCATGTACGACAAAACTATTTTGGATTGAAGTTGAAAAGTAGGTTAAATAATAAGTGAAATTTCAGAACATGAAAGAATGCACAGAAAGTTAATATAATCAATAAGTTAAAAAGACTTCCTTTAGAATTTTCTTTTAGATATGCAATGTAGCAGTGGATCTGCTAGTGATCAAGATGGTTATGGACCTAGCACAAGTATAGACTCAAATATGGATGGACGCAAAGTTTGTTACAGATCTGGTAATTCAAATGGGTTTACTTTAGTATATACGCTATAAACGGGAGTCACTTGATCAGTCGAATTCTTAAAGTCTTTAGTGTCCAAAATATATATGATATTATTGATAATAGAAATATATCCTAAAATATATTTTTCATAACTGCAACATTGTCAAAAATCGAGATTTTTTCATAAATTAATTCATTTCATTTACATTTATAAAAATACTAGCTGAAGCCCCAGCTTCGCCCGGGCGAAACCCTGTGACCATAAACTTCCTGAAAATTTTCTGACAACTCCCTGAAAACCCCTCGACAACCCCTCGAGAAGCCCTTTTAAAGCAGAAAAAAGACCGAAAATGTGAGAATTCATTATTAAACAAGCTAAAAGAACCGAATTTTACATATTCTTAGGAAATACCCCGATTCAAAAATCCATAAGGAAATTCTGTATGGAAGCTCCATGAAAATTCCAGAAGGAAATTTGAAACCGGATAATTTTTTTTTAATAGGAAAAAATATTGGATATTGCATTTTTAAGGAAAATTTTATTTTTTTCATATAATAATTATATTAGAACTATTTGAATTACTGTAATTAATGTATATAATATATATAATCAAATTAATTGTTGTCTTTCAATATGTGACATAATTTGGTATATTAAATATTGATATATTTTGTAATATGGAATACAAAATAATATTCTTATATAATCAAAAGAAAAAAAAATATTTTAAAATCATTTTAATTATTTGTAATTCCATCAACTCATAGAAAATAGTAATATAATAATGATGAAACTGTTATGTAATATAGATTTCATAATTATAATCACGTTGTGGACCGTGATATTGGTGACCATTTGAGTACACAATGAGCAGAGTGGAATTTATGAAAATTCCTCGAAAAAAACATTTACAGAAAAAATTAGACTACATGAATTATAGTTGTCTTATAACTTACGTGAACGGAAATTTGTGAATGAACGAAAAGATAAAAATTACCGATTAAGAGTGCTCGTGCCTTTAATAAAGTCATTGGCTCGGATAATGAAAAGTGCCAAACTTACACGAATTGTCATTTGACTTATGGTCATGACAATGTTTTCCAATGATTCGAAACGTTCGATTTAATAATTATGTCATTTATTCATGCGTTGTAACAAATTATTTATTGTAATTTCTTAATTTATTATAATGTCACGATCCCGCGTAAAAAATGGAAGGATGGCGCAGGAGCGCGAGCCAAGCTCTTGCCTTACTATTGCCGTGCTATTGTCATACTGTTGCCATACTAGAAACTTGGCAAGAATATGGCAACAGCATGGCAATAGCACGGCAATAGTAAGGCAAGAGATTGGCTCGCGCTCCTAAGCCATTCTTATGCCCTATTTGTGCCAGATTCTTTTTCTTACGCGGGATTATAAAGAAATAATGTTCTGGAAGTGTGTGTTCTTTTTGAATAGATGTATAAAGAGTTTTTTAAAATACAATTTATTATTTTTTATTTTAACGCGTGCATGAAAAGTAGCCCAAAACGAACGTGTTTTTAGTGCGGAAAGTATTCAAATACAGTATGGTTGCTTCGCACATGAGCGCCGTGCGGGAATAGTACATTACGCAACAAGGGAGATAAGATCGGGAATACGTTTTCAAGAGCGGAGTTTACAAGCCGAGCCGAAGGCGAGGTTTGTAACCGCGAGGGAAACGAATTTCCGATCATCTCCCATGTTGCGTACTATATTTTTCGTTACGAGGGAGAGAAAAAAGCCATTTTCCTAAATCTCCCTAGGAAGGAAAATGGCATTTTCCCTCCCCGAGTAACGAAAAGTATTGTGATGTTCGTCACAGTACACTGAATGCGGCTCTGTCTAACATTTCAGCCAAAACATGATATAAAAAAGCGGCAAGTAAAGCTACGGTTAGCTTCGAAATGTCATTTTGATAAATTTTTGTTAAGTTAAGTGTTGTTAAACAGTTTTTTAAAAGAATGTTTTAAGAATCGCCCGGAATGTTCGACAACGACGTTTTTACAGAGAGAGCGAGAGCGAACGAGAGAACGAGAGATTATACTTTTCATGCACTTGTTATAAAAAATAATATGTGTATCTCGTGCGGTAATTGACTAATGCAGACGAGGGGGAAGTTAGCTGCACGAGCGAAGCGAGTGCAGATATTCACACAACTTTCCGCATTTGTTGCACAATGTTATTAATTTATTTATTAATTAACACCTTGCTGTTTTTTATTTCAGTGCTATATTATTAAAATAATATAGCACAATTATCTTATAAGTATTTTATAAAAAAAAAAAAAAAAAAAAATTTCATATAAAATCCAATATCCAATATTTTTTGCTATTTAAAAAAAATTATCATGTTTCAAATTTCCTTCTGGAATTTCCATAAGGAATTTCCATGGAACTTTCCGTATTATGTACAACAATATAATATTCGCTCATAGAAAAACAATTATTACTTAATCTAATCTAATTACTTATAACTTACATATCATAATATTAAACGTTATAAAAGAAACCAAATAACAATTAAACTAAATTTCGAAACAAAAATCGAACTTTATTTATTATAAAACAATAAAGATAGTTTGGCGCGGCTGTTTACTTTAGGGCTCATTGATTGATTCATCGTTAACTTTATCTTCCTTGCTTTTATACAGCTAAAGTATACAAATAATTTGAATAATCTTATATTCTGTGATCAAGTAACTCTAAAAAATAATGCAGGAAGGAAAGAGTTAATCTTCATTTATATATAGTATAGTATAGATATTTTCGCTGCTAGGCGTAAAAGTGCCTCATTGTGGTCACTTCGGCTAACCGAGCGAAGCGAGGTTAGCCAATCCCCGTTCGGCAGCCAATGAGGCGCTTTTACGTCAAGCATCGAACAATATTTTTCTTGATACCTACTGTCAAAGTGCTGCTTTTCATGACTGAAAGCAGCCGTAAAAAGTGAAGCTTTTACGGCTGATTTCAGTCATGAAAAGTAGCACTTTGACAGTAGGTATCAAGAAAATTATTTAGAGAAACAATTTCTGAATATAGAAATAATTTATTTATAAAACTATGAATACATATTTATAAGCTTATGAACAATTTATTTTAGGTTCATCTGGATCTATTCAATCGTGGGCATCTAGTTTGTCTGCTGATAGTCAGTCAGAAGAAGCGGCTGTTGATTTTATGAAATCATTTGTGGCATTACTATTTGATGCTCCAACTACTATTGATCAAGAACAAAAGTCGAATTTTGGACAGATGGTTTTGGTTAGTATGATATTTTAAATTTATTAAAATGATACTTCTACTTTTTGTCCTAACAATATATGTATGATATATACTATAATATAAAATCGATATCGTTGATATAATATAATTGCCCTAACCTTACTCTAAAACTTATTAAATGATAAATGTTTATTATTTATCATGCAATTAAGAATAGTAACACTTTTTATACTTATCTAAAATTCATCTTATAGCAGTATGAAAAAATAATAAAGAAAAACGTTGTTTGATATATTTTGCATTTCAAAATGTATGGTATATTAAAATATTCAATTTTAAAATAGTTCCTAAACGTTGGAGCTACATTTTTATGTTTGTAAAAGGTAATTTAACATAAAATAATAAATTATATATAAATAATATAATAATTTATTTATTATTTATATTAACTCGCACGAGTTATATGTTGCCTTTACAGCGAATTCAAGTGAATTTACACAAGACACATTGACAAAATATCGATGTAAGGTGGGTGTTCCTATAGACATATGAATGAATATTTTTATATCCCCATTTTAATATATTAATGATACATTGATAAATAATTGAGGTAATGACGCTTCACGGGATTTATTAATAAATAACTATATTTAGGCATTACATAGAAGATACAGCAAATTAATGTCAAATGTTCGATTCAGCTAATGAGTAGAAGCAAGCATCGTTGAATATTTTTATTGGTGAATAAATATAGATGAAAGAGTTAATAAACGCGTTAAGTTAAGAAATTTTATCAATAGGAATAACGCGGATTCTTTATTAATATTATAGATTTCTTATGCCTCGAATAAAACTCGCTTGACTGAAAAGATATTACATAGAAATAAAATAATAAAATAATAAAATAATATAAACATAAATGCAATAAATTAATACGTATATATAAAGGGTGATTGGAAATGATTGACCAGTTGCCTGATGAGTTGCCAGTTGCCTGATGAGTTGCCAGTTGCCTGATGAGTTGCCAGTTGTCTGCTAGTTGCCAGTTGCCTGATGAGTTGCCAGTTGCCTGATAAGTTGCCAGTTGTCTGCTAGTTGCCAGTTGCCTGATGAGTTGCCAGTTGCCTGATGAGTTGCTAGTTGCCTGCTAGTTGCCAGTTGCCTGATGCGTTGCTACTTGCCTGCTAGTTGCCAGTTGCCTGATGAGTTGCCAATTGCCTGATGAGTTGCCAGTTGCCTGATGAGTTGCCAATTGCCTGCTACTTACCAGTTGCCGAATAATTTGCTAGTTACCTGTTTTGCCAGTTGCCGATTAAGTTGCTAGCTGCCTCCGAGGTGCTCCCGAGGTGCCCGCAAGGTGCCCGTCAGGTGCCCACGACGTGCCCGTGGCATCAGGCATGAAAAATAAACCTGACGCAAGAGTTAAACAAACGCTGTAGTTTATGTTCAAGCTAAATAGATTAATTAGTAAGAACCAAACAACAGTAATCGAAATGCGGAGTTATCAAAGCAGAGACAAGTTTTCTACGTAGATCCAGCGAAGGTAAAGTCTTACCATGTCTGAGTCTTCCTATAGTAAGCTATACCTTACGCGTTATATAGCCGTACCATTTATAATGACAGGCGGCAAATTGTCAATATTTAAAGTTCTCATAAATAGAGCTGAACCTAGCAACATATCCTAGGCTTTAGAAGCATTAATTAAAAGAAGATGAACATATGCAAATTTGAAAATATTTTCGATATCCATAGAAATCTTCCGAAGAAGATCATGATGATCACTCATGATCTCTCGATATCATCACTTCTCGAGATGATATCGAGTGGATATAGATTTGGAGGTCATCCGCATATAGCAGGTGCTTACAATGTTCTATCACATTCGAGATGTTGTTGATATAAATCGTAAAGAGCAAGGGCCCAGGACAGAGCCTTGTGGGACTCCGATTGATATTTCTAGCCAGTCCGACCGTGTATTCCTGTATCCCAAAACCGCCTGCTTCCTGTCGCTCAGGTAAAAAGAGAACCATTTGATTACGGAGGCAGAACAGCCAAAATTAATCAATTTAGCATGTAAGAGTTTATGATCTACGAGATCAAATGCCTTAGTAAAGTCAAAGAGAAGGAGAATAGTGATTATTTTTTTGTCCATGGCTTCTCTAACGTCATCCGAAATTCTAAGAAGAAGGGACTGGGTGGATTGATTCTTCCTAAATCCTGACTGGTACTAATCCAAGATGCTGTTGGACGTCAAATATTCAAATAGCTGATTGTAGACAATATTTTCAAGGATTTTAGACATGGAACAAAGTAATGAAATGGGTCTAAAATGTGAAAGTAAGGATGGATTGGAAACTTTAGGAATAGGTTTGATTAAACCTAATTCCAAAATTCCTAAATCCAAATCCTAAGGGATGGAAACTCGGAATTTGTGAGGCAGGAGTTGATGATGTGGAGAATATAAGAAAGTTCGTAAGGGAGTTTTTGATAAAAATGAGTCTGAATAGAATCAATACCAGCAGATTTGGAAGAGGGACAATTAATTAACTGGGATAAGGAAGCAGAGGAAATAGGAGAAAAAGAGAAAGTGGATGAGGTATCATTATAATAGGAGAATGAGGGCAGGAATAAGGAAGGAAAGGAGTGTTTAATGTCCAGTACTGATTAAATGAAGAAACAATTTATCTCGTCTGGTAAAGCTATAGAAGAGTTTCGATGAGTATCATCCTCAATAACGCCAAGTGATCTCAACTCTCGCCAGAGTGATTTAGAGTTTTTTTAGAAAAAAAATGTAAAAAAGAGAAAAAGAAAGAAAGAAAAAAAGCAATTAAAAAGAAATGAATACAATAATAAATATTTAAGTATCAAAAAATGATGTTTAGTTGAAGTGAGTTGAAGTGAGAAATATAAATAAGTCAATCTCACACAATAAATAGATAATCGGAAGTTCAAGAATAAAAAGAATAAAGTCAAAATAAAGGAAATAAAAGCAAAAAAATAAATAAATAATTAATGATAAGAAACAGTAAGACGACGAGTAGCAATAAAAATACATAAACAGTTAATATCAAGATCAAAGTAGGTTCCCTACACATGAAAAAAGGTAGCACATTAAATAACAAGTGAACAGAATTCAATAATGACAGCGATAGAAATTATGCAATTTAATGTGACACGTTGATTTACTCATCGATCGTTGAATCAATAATCCAATGTCGTTGGTTGCACAGTCCACAAACGACCCAAAATAAGGTATATCCAAGTATATGCGTCCTTGTCTAACTCACAGGGTAGATCATGCTCTTTATGTATCCTCGTATAAGAGCTAAGCAATAATGCATATGTAGATAAGTTGTAAAAATTTATTTATTTATATATCTGAGCAGACGAGTGCAATGCATCTGCAACAGGAAAATTCGAACAGCAATGCAGTAAAAAACTGTTCAAAATATGCTTAGAAAATAACAGAAGAGAGAGCAATATCATGCACTTGTATCAATCATGCTCAGAGAATCCAACTAATTCAATAAATGGTCAATATGCATGTATGGCATGCAAAAAAAACTCAAGATAATGTTAGAGCTCAAAGTGATACATGCGGCTTGTACGTACCTCAGCAGACGACTGATTCTTCAGGAAACTTTTTGAGTTTTTGGAATTGATCAGGAAATCTGTTGAGGATATTATGTGGAAGAACTGAGAAATCAACATCAAGAATAAGAAAAACATAACTTGTACACGCAGAATAGTACAAACGGTTGACGCTTTTATCATAAACGCGTGAGCCTTTTATTAAAAAATATTAGAAAATAAACGGAAGGACCTTTCGTTATAAACGGCTGAGGCGTTTATACAAACGGT
>JABFPJ010002902.1:0-17836 GCA_022817425.1 Gryon sp. ZL-2020
GGGCATTCCCAGACAATGACGTCAATGATGACGTCATTTGTTTGGGTGCCCCAGAGTGGTACCCTTACTACTTATATACTGTTTTTAAGTATATTAAATTCTTTACAATATAGCATATTTTTCAGGCATTTTCGATGTTTGCTGTTAGTGTGATATTTATTTGAAAAAGTACCAAAAACTGTCAAAATGTCGTATTGTAATATTCTAATTATTATATATAAAAAATATTTTTTTAAAACCAATTATATATAGTTTGAAAGCTTATTACCTAACCTTCAAGAAGTTATGTATGATTTTTATTTGTGACCCATAGAACGGAAATTATAGGAATTTAATTCTGATCATATTTTGATAAGTGCGTTCACGAATTTTTTGGCGGTAGTGTATGCATGATGAAGACAATATGTGATAAAATGTGTATGTGATAATGAGATAATGGTGATAAAACGAATGTTTGATGATGTGAATATGTGATAGATTGTATGTACGATAATTTGAACGTGTGATAAGATATATGTATGATCAAGTGAGGGTGTGATACAGTGAGTATGCGGCTGTGTTAAAATGCATGTGTGAAAATGTGAATGTGCGATAAATTGCATATACGATAATTTGAATGTGCGAATAAATACATGATTAATAAATTGTATCTATAATACAGTGAATATGCGATAATTTGAAGTTTGTGTGAAAATTCACATATAATAAAATGATTTTGTGATAAAACAGGTTTGTGACAACGTGATGGTTGGGATAAAATGTGTGAACAGTAATGTGAAGCTTTGATAAAATTAGTGTACAATAACTTATCATTTGTGATAAAATGCATTTGTGAAAAATTGAATATCTGATAAATTTCTTATATGTTCATTTGAATTATGTGATAAAGTGCATGCATTATAAAGTGAATCAGTGTTAAAGTTCATGTGAGATATTTCGACATTTATCATAAAATGTATGTATGTTAATATGTGATATGTTAATATGAAAATATGTGATAAAGTAAATATGCAGTAATTCAAGTGCAGTGATAAAAGGCATGTATTATAATGTTAAAAAAATGATAAAATGTGTATGATAATATGATAGTTGTGATAAAATGCGTGGACATTACAATACATCTGTGATCAAATTCCCCTATGGAAAAAAAACATGTGAGATCTCACATGAAAAATCACATGTTAAGTCCTGTGCGTTATTATGTGATATCAAACGTGATATCTCGCGCCAAAAGCTCCGATGATTTTTTACGTGAGATCTCACATAATTTTTGACGTGATGAATGTTATTTCTGTGACATCATTTCTCACATGAAAACTAACGTACAAACTTTCATAAAATCTCACATAAAATCTTACATGAAATCTCACATTAGATAAAATGCGAGATATTACGTACTATCTCACGAAAAATGTCATATGACATGTCACATAAGTTCTTATATAATTTCTTACGTTCAATGGACTAATTTCTTTTTTTTCCACAAAATTAGTCCAATGATTGTGAACATAGACTGCGAAAATACAATTTTCACGAAATCGCATTATTCAAGTTAACCTAACTTTCTTAATATCAATCGCTAGTTCTCCAAAATTCATTATAAGATTTGTCTTTTTATGCTGAACAATTTACAAAGAGAAAATCACCCCCAACAATTAAGGGAACTTTGGTCACTAGGGCAGAGAATGCCGATTTTCACGAAATCGCTTTATTCATGTTCACCTAACTTTCATAATATGCACCGCTAGTTCTCTAAAGTTTGTCACAAGATTTGTCTTTGTATACTGAACAATTAAGAAAAAAAATATCCTTAAAAAATTTAGGGAATTTCGGTCACTGTGGCAAAGAATATCCATTTTAACTAATTCGCCACAGTAACCAAATATTTTTTAGGTAATTTTTATATTTTTATATTATATAAATATAATTATAATATAAATATTATAAACTGTTCAGCATACAAAGACATATCCTGTATCAAATTTTTTAGAATTAGCGATTGATATTCAGAAAGGTAGGTGAACTTGAATAACGCGGTTTCGTGAAAATCGGCATTCTCTGCCATAGTGATCAAAGGTCCCCAAATTTTTATGGGTAATTTTTTTATTGTAAATTGTTCGGTATATAAAGACAAATCTTGTAACAAATTTGAGAGACAAAGCGGTGCATATTAAGAAAGTTAGGTGAACATGAATAAAGCGATTTCGTGAAAATCGGCATTCTCTGCCCTAGTGACCAAAGTTCCCTTAATTGTTGTGGGTGATTTTCTCTTTGTAAATTGTTCAGCATAAAAAGACAAATTTTATAATGAATTTTGGAGAACTAGCGATTGATATTAAGAAAGTTAGGTGAATTCGAATAACGCGATTTCGTGAAAATTGTATTTTCGCAGTCTATGTTCACGTTTATTGGACTAGTTTCGTGGAAAAAAAACGAAATTAGTGCATTGAAAGTATGAAATTATATAGGAACTTATGTGACATGTCATATGACATTTTTCGTGAGATAGTACATTTTATCTAATGTGAGATTTCATGTGAGATTGCATGTAAGTTTTCACGTTAGTTTTCATGTGAAACCAGGAAGATTCCATCATCGCATCCCATAATTATCCCATAAGCTCCTCATAAGTATCCCATAAGTATCCCATAAGCATCTCATAATCATCCCATAAACGTCTAATAAACATCCCATAAGCTTCCCATAAGCATCCTATAAGCATCCCATTAATATCTCATAAACATCCCATAAGCTTCGCATAAGCATCACATAAGCGTCCTATAAGCATTCCATAATTATCCTATAAGCTTCTTGTAAGCTTTTCATGACGTTCCCATAAGCATCCCATAAGTATCTCATAAGCTTCCCGTAAGTATCCCATAAGCTTTCCATAATGTTCCCATAATCATCACGCAAGTATCCCATAAGTTTTTCTTAAGCTTCCTATAAGCATCCCATCAGCATCCCATAGGCATCCCATAAATATCTAATAAGCATCCCATAATTATCCCATAAGCTTCTCATAAGTATCCCATAAGTATCCCATAAGCATCTCATAAGCATTACATAAGTATCTCATAAGCTTCCCATAAGGTGTCCATAATGTACCCAAGCAATTTTCCCATAAGCTTTCCTTAAGCTTTCTATAAGCATCCCATAAGCATTCCATAAGCATCCCATAAACTTCCCACAAGCTTTCCATAACGCTCTCATAAGCATCCAATAAAAAGCCAATAAGCATTTGATGAATATCTCATAAGTATCCCATAAGCCTCCCATGAGCATCCCATAAGCAGCCTATAAGCATCCCATAAGTTTCCTATAATTAACTTTAGTATTGTTTTGGCCTTACTAGGTCTTAGTTGTAAAGAATTCGCCATAATTATGGCATAGCAGGCTCACAGATTCATAGATTTATCATATAGTAACCATGTTAATATAAATGAATTACAAAATAACTGATAGCCATATTTTGGCCATGTTTTGATCTAATTAACTGGTGCTAGTAACCAGTTGGCCATAACTATGCCATAAGAGGCTCATAGATAAACTGTTATGGTGTTAAGATGATTTTTACGTTACAATTTGTCGTATAATAATAATTGTTTTGAGATTGATTGAGAAGCAAATGATTGGCTGTATTTGACAACCATAACTTGGTCACTTCCTGGCCTTATTGTCTCTCATTTATAAGAAGTTGGCCTAAGCTCAACCTTAGGATGTACATAAATGTGTTATGTTTGTATCGGAACTGTAATTTATTTACATATTACATTACAATGATGTATCAGTCTGAAATACAAGCAAAGTACTGATCCTTATTGCTAGTCATGATTTGGTCATTTTTTTTCCTAATTATCTGACATGGTGGCCTCAATTTGGTCTGGAGAGGGTTATATGTAATATATGTATTAGAAATATAATTATGTTACATATTATCATATAACAATTTTTGTATGTTAATATCTCGAGAACTTATGAACCAATTTGAAATTTGTTTCTTTGATTTTCTTCAGGTCGATAATTTTATTGTTATTGTTGGTTTTTTGTATGTTAAGAAACGGCATTTGTTTGTATCTGAAAAGAGACACGGTATTACTGGCCGCACAAAAAAAGATCGTTTTTTGTACTTGGCCAGAGATACTACCGTGTCTCTTGATCATGTTTCCAGAGTCAGAAATAAGCAATTTTTAACGAGCGTAAGCTTTGCAGAGGATTTCATGCGACACGAGTGCAAAATAAAAAGTAAGAACCTAATATATAAAATATTATTAAAAAATGTAAATAATAAAGAAATGAGTAAAAAATAAACTAAAAATATCAATCAAATCAATCAAAAGAGAAATGAGTCTAAAGTGAAATCTAATTTTAATTCAAATTTTATTTTAGTGAAATTAAAGAATAAAATTAAAAATTCTTCTTAGTTTCATTAGTTCCGATAGTTTCGTTAGTTTCGATGAAAAATAAAAAACTTGGCGCGAACCATAAGCCCTTATATGTTGCATAATGTATGTTGAAGAGTATGTTTATACTGAATTCATATAAATAGGGTTCACGCCAAGTTCTTATTTTTCATCGAAACTAACGAACTATCGGAACTAATGAAACTAAGAAGAATGTATAACAAAACTAGCAGGATTAACAAGATTAACAAAAATAACGAAACTAACAACAACTAATTTTTGCATGTTGGTTTTTTTTTGTTTCTTATTATTATTTATTACTTATTTTTGTTAGGTTTTAGTTTATTGGTTAACTTGGCCCCTTACATAATCTCGCATCGGTATTAATATAGCGGCTTAAGACACTTATGTGTAATTTATTGTGTTAGTTTAAGGAACTTGTCAGATTCAATTTATCAATCAACTTGGCTCTTTACATAATTTCATATCTTTTGAATGTAGAATCTCAACTCATGTCGCATTTTGTATTCAGGTATGTGTTTTAATAATCTTGGAGTTTAGTTTTCTATTATTTTAAGATATAAAGCAAGCTAATGCACTAAACTATATTAGCTAAAAAAAATTACATTTTATTGTTAATTGACTTCTTAAATTGAAGATTTTTCAAGTAAAATTTAAAATGTACTTGAACATATCTACTGATAGAAGTACCGGCATGGTTACGTTAGTGCAATGTTTTTTAGTGCAAATGTTTAATAATACATTTATTGATTGAGCATCGTATCTTTTAAGCAATGTTTGATTGTACATTATACAATTATGCAAGATATCAATTGTGCAATATTTTTTGTGCATGTGTTCACTTATGCATTGGCTCATTGACCAACGTATATTTTGTGCAAAGTGTAATAGTGCATGGTTAGATTGTGTAACGTATTTATACTGCAATGTACGTTTGTACATCGTTTCTTTCTTACAATGTTTTATTATGCATTGTACAATATACATGCACTATCGTACATTGTACTATTGATACAATGCACAATAAAACTGTGCATGACAAAATGATGCATTATCAAACTATGCATGATCGTACATTGCACGAATCAAATATTGTTCAATCGATCTTCGCATTAGCGTACGTTACAGAAAAGATGAGTTGCTCAATCGATTGATAAATAATTGAACACTTGCACTAAAAAACATTGCTCGATTGATACTTTGCATAACCGAACAGTACACAATCGTATGTTGCATGGAAGATTTTGTTTAATAAATATTTATATAATAATATAATGTTTACTTATGACCTACAGAATAAGTATCATAGAGAATTACATATTACAATAATAAGACATATTGCAAAAGTAAAAATTCAAAGATTGATAAAAACTACTATAATAAAAATATGAAGTACGTATTCTAAGTTCTTTATTAATGAATCAGTCGAGTATTACAATTAATACGTAGTACTTTACAAATGTAGGCATATAAACTTAATTTTTTTTAACGTTATACTATACAAAGTCACGTAACAATTCATACAAATTTATATAAATACAAAAGAAAATACGGAAAACGAAAAAAATAGCAAAATGGAACCAGGAAAAATTACATTGAGATAATTATCTACGGGATCTTAGCACTCTATCAGAACCATTTCCTCGTGTATCATTGTCTGAAATATATAATTTAAACATTTTCAATTGTACCAATGTCTATTTTGCTCAGTTTAAAAAAGATTTACCTTGTATATTTTGGCGCTTTCTTTGACGTGGTACTAGGAAATCATTTCATTGATTACTTAATTGTTACGTTTGTAATTTACACAAGTTTTGAATAATATTTTGTACTTTACCGGTATTCCTTGTTTGAGGCGCTTTTCGCTTCCTTTGAATAACCGAAGTTGAGTTGCAAGCAGCTAAAATTAATATTAATAACTAAAATTTAACAGAAGTCATAAAAATCTGTACAATACATATTATTAGAGTATTTTTTTAAATTTTATTGATTAATAAAAAATGTTGAAATTTTTACTTGATGCGGTTTGTACTTCGTGCGTGGTCTCAGTCGAACCTTCATTATCTACAGTTAATAAATAAAAATATAGTACGCAAGAAACGCAAGAAACTTTAATTATTATTCAATAATATTCGCATGATGTTTTTTTTATTTAATAATATTGCATGATTCTACCTTGTGTTACGGCTTGTTCTTTCGGAGAGTTTCTAGTAGTCGGCTGCTCTCTTACAATAGTAATTGCTTAAAAAAACGAATCATTAAATAAATAAATTTATATGTTTACTTATATTGTAAAATTTATTTCGCAAATGTATCATTTTATTTTCATTTTATTTCGATATTGTTTTGAAAAATAACAATATTTGTTTTACCCGAATTTCTACTCCGAGATCTTAATTGCATAATATGTTCATCTTCGGAGTCAAAATCTTCAGTGACTCTTTCATGATTATGTAATGAGTCAAGATGGTCTGTTTCGATTTCTGACTCCTCGGATTCGCTCTCGTTGGTTGACTCACAGTTACTCTTGTCTGACGTCTCTCCAGGTATTGCTGTCATTCAACACGTTTTAAATAATGTATAAATCATGGAATAGTTTCTATTCTATATTTTTACATATAATTAAATTACCTAAATTATCAATTTGACATGAATGTGCCATTTGTCGCGATGGTTTATATACACCTCGCAGAAATTCCTCAACGGTTATTCTGTGCAAATATTATTATCATTATGATAACTATAATAATTATCGTTATTACAATTATATTATTGTTATTGCATATATATATAATGTTTTATGCATTTATATTGTTGTAAAGTTGCATGATAATAAAAAAAATCTTAAAATATAAGACATAAACCTTTTTTGAATGAGCTTTCCTTGTTTCTGGAGAATCAATGTTTCACGAGCTCTCATATCGTTTAATCGCCGTCTTTTCGATGATCGATTGTTGTGAATTCGATCAAGTTCAATTTCTTGATCTTTAATTAATTTATTTAACTTATCTAGTTTTAAAATTATACAACATTAATATGATTTAAAAACAAAAAATAAAACATTTTTTATCAAAAAGAATGTGTACCAAAAAAATCGAAAATTCTGGGATGAACCCCAATACGACCTCGAATATATCTGTTGTAGGCCTCTACTGCTGCATTCGTTCGGTCCACAACATTATAGGCGCTCACTTTTTCAGGCCGTGACAAATACATAGGATTGACATATCTAACAAATTTATAAACGTTGCTAAAACGTGCGTGGTATTTGTCGACTTTTTCATCAAAAATGTCCCGAACTTGCTCAAAAAATTCGGGGGGCAGTAGAGGAACGCCTAATGCCAACGCAAGCAAAGAATCTGGCGCTTCTTTGAGACCCAGTTGATCCCACTTCTTAGCAACATTCTGTATATTAATATTAATAAACTTGGCGTATAGTTATGGCGATAAAAAATTAGATTGCAGCATTAATAGATAGATATTATAACTAGATTAGATAACTTCATATTTTGCGTACAAACATGTGACATTTTATGCTAATATATTATATTATACTGATTAAAATTTGTAACGATAGTAAAATAATTGTAACTGAATTTCGTTAATTTATTTTTAGAATATTTCCATGAAAAAACAATCAATTCACAGGTGTCAGTAAAATTTTAGATTTTGTATGAATTATTTATATAAAATATTTTAAAAATAATCACAATAGGAATCATAAAAAGTATCTTCACAAAAAAATGAATATATATATATATATACAATAAATCTTAAATTTAACACAACAATGTTGTTATGTTAAATTTAATACTGAGCGTATATATAGTAATAAAAAGTAACCAACTAAGAAAAGAGCATAGCATACTATAGCGTTTTTTACACGATTAAGAAACTGATAATTTAATTATTTCAAATTAATTTTTGTTATTCTATTCTAAATAATATTATTTTAATAAAACTGAAGCCTTGCAATAATGAAACCAACAACCGACGATTCGAACGTCGGGGAAGCATGTTGTTATTGCTCGGATTGTCGCTGCTTCAAAGTCCGTAACAACTTGAGCCAAATTTCTCAGTAGACCGGGTGCTAAATCTATGAAGCTCCTCCACATGCTTATGTACAACTCTGCAGTCCTTTTTTCACAAAGAATATATGCAACAACAACGTTCTAAATAATGTCATGTATACAAAATTACGTGTTCTCGCGAAACGAAAATTGAATTATTTACAAAAAAGGCTAACAATTTCACATTTAATGATAATATGATAATATATCTTGACAAGTTGCATGTATTAAATATAGTTGTGACACTTTTGGACATCTGGGAGTAACCTGAAAAATATATGGCTAATTATTTTAGGTTGTTAAGAAAGGGTAAACATCATGTTAAGTTGCAATGAATATATGTGTAATTTTTAATAAGATATAAATTAATTTCCATGCATAAAAACACACTAAAGATAAAAAGAAGTAAATGTACCAATGTATACTTTAATATATACGTAGTTGATTAATTTTATTATAATCTTATCTCATTATTAAAAAAAGTGTATGTACAGATGACAAATTAGCTTCTAACGCCTTTTCATGCGTAACGCCGATAAAAATCAATCAAATTACAGATGTTTACATATGAGCCAACCTTGGCACATTTGTAAACATGGCAAATCAGATTTTTCTATATAGGTCATAAGTGAAAAACTTACGGCGAAAGTGCCATCAACATATATGCGTTTCGCAAAAGACAGCAAATCCAGCAATTTTCGAGTTGAAAAAATAATACATTTGCTACCGTCTTTTGCTGTCACGGCCTTCTGAAAAATTTCAGCTGTTCCAGCATAATCGTTCAGAAATTCGACTAATTCCTCAAAAGTCGTTGGTTCTTTCGGCTGCTGCTTAATTTTTGCTCTATACATTCTTAGTCTGATGGAATCGTAATCCAAATCGGCGCCAGCTGAAGGATTTCTGTAAATTATTGTTTGACTTAAAATTCATTTCTTTTCACTATTAACAGATCATATATTCATCATATATTTATATAATAATAATGATATAGTAATTTAGTAGATTAGTAATAATGCGTAATTGTATAGTATATGAATTCAATAAATATTAATTATAATATATAATAAGATTCGAAAACCACGTTAAAATAAGTTAAGTTTCTTTAAAAAGTTAATATTATATATATTCTTGTATTGTACTTTTAATTGTGTTTTTACAAATAAAAACGAACAAAAAATACCAAAATTATTGTCAAAATAAAAATGTCAGACATTTTCTGATTCTCCGAAATATAAAATCATGTAAAAAATGTTAAAATATCAGAAATAAAAAAAAACAATTAATAAATCAAGAAAAAAACCGAATAATAAATCAGAAAAAAACAATTAATAAAATTAAGAAGATGAAAGTTTAATTTTATCTTACGTGTGACAAACTTAGAACGTGCGATAAATATCGTTGGATTTTTTATGCATGTTTGCTTTTTTTTTAATTATCATCTCATTTTCTAATTCTAATTTTGCGCCGATGAGTTTGTCTTCTGGATCCAAATGTATTCCCTTTGTAAAGATCCTGGGCCCTTTTTTGATAAGCGTCGCTTTGCATTTGTAATCGGAATTTCTTGCCTTACACCGATATATGTAATTCATTGTAGAATCTTTATAATAGCAGTATCCTTTATAAACGAATAGTTTTCCACCACGTTTTCCTTCGATCATTCGAAACATTTTCTATAAAAAAATAATTTTCACATTTCACTTTTTCAATAAAAATATTCTTCATATAATATGAGAATTTGATAGTTCATAATCTGTGTACTAAAAAGTAAAATACGATTATTTTATACGTGGAAAGTAGTAGCTATAAAAATTACAAATAAATTATTATAGATTAAAAATAGATTCACACAGACATATATTTTATACTTACTCTATATTCACGGCCCTCCGTCAAAATTGAAACTAATCGCTTTTGATTATTTCAACTTATATTACGGCGTTTCGTTAAAATAAAAATAAACACCGATACAGAAGTATAATAACACGCAAAAGAAGAAAAGTAATTCTATGAGACAATCAATCATTATAATATATGTAATATATAATAATTTATATATGACATTATCTAAAACCTAAAATAATAATTTGTATATTTATGTTAACTTTTTTGCAAAATTTTCTTTATTCGTTTCATGAAGTTTTTAAGTATACGCGCTATCACTAGATTATTATGTAAAATAAATATATATATTTGAATAAACATAAATAAAATATTTAAATGTTCAAATTCATATTCAAAATTATACATTACTTTATGTACATACAGTACATGATACATATGCAGTAGTGCATATTATAGTATTATGTGCAATTTATGTAGAAAGTAAGCCTAGTCACAATTACATAAGAATTGCAAAGAAGTTTTCGTAAAATTTGTAATTTTATTTTGTGCAAACATTTTCCTTCCATCATTTTCGCAAGTTTTTGCAACGTGGAACAGAGAACATGATTGAAGAATCATTTAATATATACATATAAGGATCATATTTATTATATAATATTTGACAGCGAAAAAATTTTATTGAAAACTTATGATAATGCGTACGACATATTTATTTTGCAAAATGCTATTGTAAAATGATCGATTAAACAACATACGATAGCGCATAGTTTAATAATATATCGGTTTTACAAGTGCACTGAAAGAAATGTTCTTATAAAATGTACAAGAAAGTATTGTAATTCTGGGATATACGTGTTAATTTGATAAATATATTTAGACTGTTTAGGAATTTCTATAGAATGTCTATTTATTTTTATTTTATGATAGTAAAATTATTACGAAACAGTATAGTAAAATTTATCAAAACATAATGAATGAGTAGGAGTCATATCTCCAATACGACTTTAGCTACTGTTTATGTTTCAGTGGATCAGTGGCTACGCGCGTGACTTCGTAATTGTGAGGACGGCACTTCAATTCCTATCAAATTCTAAAAAACTTTTTGTGTACAATTAATTACTCTTAAATTCAATAGAAATTGTTTGTGTCATAAAATAACAGGCACAAATGAAAAATGACTAATTTTCACAATTTCACATTTATTTAAATAAAAATAATAAAGCAATAATAAGAAGTATTAAAACATTTTTAAAAATTTATATGTATAATCAAAAATTACAATACCGTAGATTAAAACTAACAACACTTCAAGTATGTCCCAAATGGTCCAATATAGTATTGTAAAATATAATCACCATAATATTAAATATTACAAGAAAATTTCTTTGAGTGTGCCGAAGTACAATATTTGATTCGTACATTGGTAATTTATGCACGATATCAATTCAACGGCTCCTATTAAGAAAATCGTAACTCAAAATTGCATTCTAAAAAGTCGTATCTGTAATTTGTATAATGTTATTTAAATGGAGAAAATTTGAGATACGACTTTTTAGAATGCAATTTTGAGTTACGACTTTCTTAATACGAGCCGTCGAATTGTGTAAATCGTACATTGTACGATTGATACGATGCATAATAAAACTGTGCATGAAAGAAATGATGCATTATCGAACTATACATTATCGTACATTGCACGAATCAAACATTCTTCAATCGATCTTTGCATTAGCGTACGTTGCATAAAAGATGAGGTGCTCAATCGATTGATAAATAATTGAACACTTGCACTAAAAAACATTGCTCGATTGATACCTTGCATAATCGAACAGTGCACAATCAAACATTGTACAAAAGATACGACGCTTAATCAACAAAAGTATAATTGATCATTTGCACTTAAAAACATTGCACTAACGTAACCATGCCGAAGTACCTTATATGGAGAAAAATTTTAGTGATTAGTGATACTTCTGTTTTTTTATTCTTTTTAATTTTATTTTATAATTTTACAAAAATTAAGTTTGAATTAAAATTAGATTTCACTTTAGATTCATAAAAGAGTGATTTATTTGTTATTCATTTACATTAACGTCTCATATGCATTCAAAAAGCTGTCAATACATTGTTTATAAGCTCATGAATTTCCATCATTTTCTTATCACCATCTCATAAGCATCCCATATAAATCTCAAGAGCTTCTCATAAGTGTCCCTTAAGTATCCCATAAGTATCCCATACGCTTCCCATAATGTTCCCACCAGCATCCCACAATGTTCCCAAAAGCATCCCATAATCTTCCCACAAACTTTCCACAATCTTACCATAATCATCCCATATGCATCCCATCAGTATCCTATAAACACCCTATAAACACCACATAAACATCCCATAAACATCCCATAAACAATAAACACAGTATACGTATCCAATAAGCACCTAATAAACATTCCATAAGCTTCTCATACACATCCCATGAGCATCCAATAAGTATCCCAAATGTATCTTATGCGCTTTCCATAACGTTTCCATAAGCATCCCATAAGTATTTCATAAGTATCCCATTAGATTTGTATAATGTTCTTATAAGCATCCCATAAGTATCCAATAAGCATCTCATGAGCATCCCATAAGCTTTCCATTAGTATCCCATAACTTTTCCATAAATATCTTGTGAGATTTACATAAGCATCCCGTAAGTAACCCATAAGTATCGTATAAGTATCTTATAAGCTTCCCATGAGTTTTCCATAACGTTCCCATAGGCATCCCATAAGCATTCTATAAGTATCCATAAGCTTTCCATAAGCTTTCCATAACGTTTCCTTAAGCATCCCATAAATATCCTATAAATATCCCATAAGTTTCCCATAGATTCTCATAAGACTATCATAAGCATACTATAAACAATAAATATCGCATACGTATCCCATAAGCAACTAATAAACATCCCGTAAGCTTCTCATTAGCATTCCATGAGTATCCCATAAGTATCCCATAAGTATCAAATAAGCTTTCCATAACGTTCGCATAAGCATCCCATATACTTTCCATAACTTTCCCATAAGTATCCCATAAGTCTCCCATAAGCTTCCTATAAGCTTTCCATAAAGTTCCCATAAGCATCACATAAGTATCCCATAAGCTTCCTATAAGCATCCCATAGGCTTCCTATAAGCATTCCATAACGTTCCCATAAGCATCCCATAAGCAAAAAAAAGTATTATATAAGTATCTCATAAGCTTCGCATATTCTTTCCACAACGTTCCCTTAAACATCTCATAAGTATTCCGTAAGCATCCTAGAAGTATTCCATAAGTATTTCATAAGCATTCTATAAGCTTCCAATAAGCTTCTCATAAGCTTCCTATAAGCTGTGTATAAGCTTCTTAAAAGTGTTGCAATGTCATCAGTCACAGAAACATGTTTAGTTTGCAGCGGAGATATCGCAAAAAGTGAAAAAAAAAAAATTCGCTGTTTGATTTGCAACACGATATATCATGTACTGCGGGTTTAGAAAAAACACCTAATCGTGGATTTAAACTATGCTGTGACAAATCAAAACAGTCTCGGCCATCGCTTTGTGCATCACCGAGACTTTCATATGCCACTGCATCAAAATCGACACCAATAAATAGAAATTTAACGAATTTTCGATCTGCCAGTGAAGCAGCCACTATAACCAAGACGCTCTAGATTGACTTTTTTCGAGGATGTACAATACATTTTCAACTATGTTAGAGAAATCTGCGAATGACATTTCTGTGGTTATGGAATCTATTCAATCTTGTCTAGATAATTTTGGTCGGAGAATCTCGTCGCTGGAGTCTGGAATGTCTTAATTATCTGCAGACATACAGGACTTCCTCGGTGAAGTTGAATCTCGTCGAAAATGTGCCCTTAATGTGATCATTTACAACTTTCCAGACAATGATGAAGCTGAGAAAGATAAGGATTAAGTGAATAATTTTCTTGACAACTTGAATATTAAGCCTTCTGTTTTATCCACTTTTCGCTTAGGTAAATCAATTCACGGCAAGCCCAAAACTCTGAAGATTATACTTGAGTCGGTTCGCAAATCATGAATGAACGAGCCGCAATTGCAACCCACGATATTACTGTGAAGAGAGATCTGACGATTAACCAACGAACATATTTTAAACATTTACATACAGAGATTGCCAAACGTTCTCGCGAAGGTGAAGTGAACCTGCTAATTAAACTTATAAACAATATTCCGAAAATCATCACAAAAAACTTATAAATCGGATAGGCGCTAACATCAAAATTAAAAATAATGCTCTTAGCATTTTTTCATCAAAATCTTCGCGGTCTTCGGACTAAATTCAACAATCTGCGAAATTTTTCGGCTGTCTGCGACTACGACCTATTAATATTCGTTGAATTCTGGCTTCACTCGAATATTCGTGATGAAGAACTAGGATTGCGGAATTATATAATTTTTCGAGAGGACCGACTGGATCGCAGAGGTGGCGGAGTTTTGCTTGCAGTTCATAAACTTCTTGTTTGTCAACCCTTACCATCTGCAGACATACCAATTGAACACCTATTCAACAAATGTCAATCTGAGTCGACATGTTATATTCTAATCGTGGCTTATTTTCCTCCCGCAACTATACACTCAGTATATGATCAATTCGCGAAATCACTCAAACACTGATTTTTAACTTATTCAGACGCAGTATTCTTAGTTGCTGGAGACTTTAATTTACCTCGTGTAACATGGAATTTTACAGATGGTGTTACAGTTTGCGATACTGACGAACTCACATCCAATCAAGTCCGGTTATCCGCTGATTTTCTATCACGTGCAATTAACTATTTAAACTTTCGTCAAATTAATTGTATACCAAAAAATAATGATAACTTTTTAGATTTACTTTTTTTGACAGAGATATTGAAGTCAATTGTGAGTACTCGAACTAACTGCCGGTAGATAATTATCATCCTCCACTTTCTTTTCACTTACCGACTATTATAAATGATGTATTTCATGATGATATAATTTTATACGACTTTAAACGCGCAGATTATGATGACATTGTTTTTGCATTGAATGTTATTGATTGGGAATCGGCTTTTGCTGAGATCGATATTGATCGTGCTGTGGAGATTTTTTGATCTCATGATCTCATGAGACAGTTTATCTCAAAATTTACAGTGAAAAAACCGACACTTTTCCTGTTTGGGCAGATAGTAAACCAAGGCGCCTAATTTTCGAGAAAAAGAAATTTTACTTTTTTTTTACACGCCCCGGGCTTGCTGAATATCTTAACCGGTTCCGATTCCTGAGGCGCCTTGCTTCTAACTATTCGAGCTACCTGATTGACATATATACCGTAAGTGTCGAAAATTCCCTTTTTCGCGACCCCAAAAAGTTTTTCTCAGTGGTTAATAGTTATAGAATGTCCGAAACACTCCCGGATAAAATGTTTTTGAGTGACAAGGAAGCTCTAACACCTGCGGATAGATGTACTCTCCTTGCAGAGTTTTTTTAAGTCAGTATACTCTCCATTGCGGCTTGATGTTGCTGACGTTTCGCCTACCGACTCTTCAATGGTCGATGTCACTAACTATTCCATCAGTATGGCTAAAATTGTTGAAGGTATTAACTCACTTAGGTCTCGTCTGGGTTCCGGGACTGATGGAATTCCGAACGTGTTTTTGAAAAATGTGAAGTTCGGTCTTGTAAAGCCACTATATTTATTATTTAATAAATCCCTGTCTGTCGGTATCTTCCCCCGCTCAAGGAAATTTAGTTTGGTTAATCCGATACATCAATCAGGATGCAAGGACGACATACGTAATTATAGACCGATATCTATTTTAAATTCGATACCGAAATTTCTTAAGGAATTAATTTATGATAAATAATTCTTATACTTAAACATTCAATTGTTAATGAGCGTGCTGCTCATTAACTCTGGTTTTTACTCTGGAAGATCATGTACAAGTAACCTCGTTATTATTTAATAATTATGTA
Organism: Gryon sp. ZL-2020; assembly: GCA_022817425.1. Classification (NCBI taxonomy): domain Eukaryota; kingdom Metazoa; phylum Arthropoda; class Insecta; order Hymenoptera; family Scelionidae; genus Gryon; species Gryon sp. ZL-2020. The sequence goes on from JABFPJ010002902.1 coordinate 16,342, forward strand.
TTTTCTCATCTTGATAAGGGTGTGCAAGTTGACGTGATGTATATCGATTTTGCGAAGGCCTTTGATAGAGTCAACCACTATGTCTTACTAGATAAGTAAGTGAAATTTGGCTTAGATGATTTATTTCTTGTATTGGATTAAATCATATTTATCTGATCGTCCTATGATAATTGATATTAGAAATGGCTCGACTTCCGAATACATTGCTACATCCGGTGTGCCTCAAGGCTCGCGCCTTGGTGCGAGTTGCGAGTGCGAAAAAAACACTCCCTTATTTTTTATTGTTTTTATAAGCGACTTGAGAACTGTTATACACATTTGTCAAATTTTGATTTATGCAGATGATGTATATTGTACGATAAAGTATGTGATGTCCTGTGATGACGCTTCGGCCATTCACAGGAATCTTCATAAGTTCCTCGACTGGTCAAATACTAACCGTCTTTCTGTAAATACTGCAAAATGTAAAATTATGCGCTTCTCGAGAAATAGGGAAATTTTGTATTACTCGTATAACATAAATAATGACTGTCTTGTTGAAACTGATTTGATTAAGAAACTTGGTGTCTATTATTCTAATGACAGTTCTCTTAACTACCACTGACAACACATAGTTGCGCATGCGTCTAGAACACTTGGCTTTATTAATCATAATTTCTCTGTATTTAATTCATCTAAGACATATAAAGCATTATATGTAGCGCTTGTTCGTCCAATTTTAGCATATGCCTCTGTATTATGGTCACCATATACTGCCTGGAATATTAAAAACGTCGAGTCGATACAACATACATTTCTTAGATATTTCATGTATAAATATGGTGCTAGAATGGCTATCACTGATCATGATTATGCTGAGCCTCTTTCAATTGCTAACTTGTCTACTTTCGATAATCGTCGCTTTGTTTTCGATATTTATTTTCTCCTAAATATCATAAATAATAACATAAATTCACCGACTCTATTGGAAATAATCGAAATATATGTTCCCCAACGGCCAAATAGAGTTGTACGCACATTTCATACCAATTTTTATAGAACGAATCTTAAATAAAACAACTCTCTTCAAAGAATTTTGATTAATGCAAACTCAATTTGTCAAAAAATTGCTTTTTCGGTTCGTCTTTTTGTCAGTTTAAGCGTTTATTGTCTTCCATTGCTCGCGTTTGATGTTTTCTTATAACATGTATGTTTATTGATGCATCATATGCTATTTTACAATTGTAAATTTCTCTGTAAGAAATATATATAATGACGTCAGGCGTCTGACGCCTGACTGACGCCTGAGGTCAGGGGAGGTTTACCTCCTGAAAACCTCCTGACAATCCCCTTACAACCCTCTGACAACCCTCTGACAACCCTCCGAAAACTCCCTCATAACTCTCTGACAACTCCCTGACAACTCTCTGACATCTCCCTGACAACTCCCTGACAACTCCCTGACAACTCCCTGACAACCCCCTGACAATCGCCTAAGGGGGGGGGGGGTCCTAAA
>JABFPJ010002903.1:0-17833 GCA_022817425.1 Gryon sp. ZL-2020
AATTAATATTTAATGTTTTGATATGGTTGAATTAACCAATTGAAAAAGTTGTCCATATTTTAACCTCTGAAAATAGTAATCTTTACTGTATTTTTGTTTGTACGTATCATTTGTTTAACTGTGTGTATGTAAAAAATTGCTAGGAAATATAATAAAAATTGTAACAAATTATTACACAATTTAAAATTATATGTAAAACAAAATATATAACACAATATAATAATTTTTATTATATTTTATAGTAATTTGTTCAAAAATACTTTCTCAATGAATAATAGTAATTTTTATTATAATATTTGTCTCAGTGTAATTCATTCATGTCGTTGTGTTTTCAATAAAAAAAATAATTAAATCTGCAATGTCTAAATGTTTTGTTGGTTTAGTTTAAAGATATTTAAATTATATTATTAAAAATTGAAATGTATATAAGTTGCAAAATTTTCATAAGACAGAAAAAATCGTTAAAATATACTGTTATTTCAGATATAATGAAAAAACTTCTAATCTTAAGCTCTAGAGAATCTTAATCGTATGTCTAGTTTATTATGTATAATAGTTTGACAATCTATAGGATAAAGCGTTTTAAATATGAGATATAAAATAATTTATATAAGTTTTTTGATATTCATTGAATTTAAAAATAATGATAGAATAAATTATATTTATACAAATCGAAAATAATAATATAAAATAATACATAATGTAAAAAATACATAATTAAATGACATTAAATTCATTAATTATTATTATCTTAATTAAGTGAAGAGTTATGAATTACCCGATGATTTGAGTAAGCGTAAACGCAGCTTCATAGCTAAACTGTAATAAAATAACCGACTTTATGAAACCCAAAAATATTCACATCGTATTCTAAGGAAGGATAAAAGTACTAATACGATTGCTGTAGTTGGCCTATCTCGCTAAAACAAGCATTAAGAAAAGTATTAGCGTGGTCAGTAATGTACTTGTTCGATGAAGTTTAATAGCACTGAAAACTCCACGACATTCCAATTTGCTACGTCTTAGATACTACTGGCTTATAAGAAAAATCGTTCGACAAACTTGATTTTAGATTGCTTTATACATTTCCATAATTAACCTTTTTTAACATTATCATTTTTACTTTATTTTAGACATTTTTTAACACATTATAAATTTTCAATTATATATTATGTATATTTAGTTAAACATCTAGAAATAGTTAATAAATTAAACAAAATAATACATTTTGTAGTAACATTTATTTAAAATAACATTAATAAATATAAACGTCTTATATAAACGTAGATATTATTTGACAGGCATATAATTATAAAAGTTTCATTATCAACCTAGGAAAGGAGTAAAATCAATTAACCCAATACATTATATAAAAAACGGTAGAAATTTTGCATTAATTGATACGACTTGAGTAAAATCAGATAAAAGAAAAAGCCAACAAAAGTCAAATCAGCCGGAACTTTTACATAAGATTTATCTTCACATGAAAAACAAATGGACGCTCTTGCACTTCGCGGCAACAAAGTGTCGTTTTGTTTTCTATGATCGTGCAACACGTGCACATTACGTCACGACAAGTGACCTTTTCGAGACTTCGATTCTCGCCCATCTTTGCTTTTACTCGCAATAAATAAGCCGGCTGATAGGTACAAGACAGCCACAAGATGAGTAATTACAACAAAAGTATAACAATATTTATTGTATCGTCGCTACATTTCAATTTCTGCCGTCAATTTACCATTTTAGATCTAAAACTTTGAATCATGTGATTGTGAAACTCTTTGGCGCTATCAGTTCATCATAACTCGTTACTTTCGTTTCTTGAGTTCCTGAAGATAAACAAAATCCGTACACAAAGTAGAATGCAACGAGGAGTTTTGAATGCATTTCATTACGATTCGTCGAGTCAATTAATACATTGGCTTCAAATGACACAACGCAATTCAACATTCCTTCAATTGTCCTCGCACAATGCAACGTAAAAACAAACTCGCGCAATATTATAAAAGTGTCGACGAACAAAGGTGGGATTGAAATGCTATACTATATGGATCAATTCCCACACACGCGCGTATTTTACGAACCTCTTCGCGTGGCAGCACTTCTAATTGCATAATCCGCGTTCGGGCTAATGTAATTCCATTGTATTGTAATATTTGACTTTTTGCGAGAAACGTACTAAACTCATGTTCTTCCCCTGTCGAATGTAATGTAAAACACGTAATCGTGTCTTTACGTTGGTTACGACGAGAATGAATAAAACACAAAGAAAAACAATCGTTATGGCTTTTGGAGAGAAATGACTCTTTAACAGCGATATGCAAATGGAGAAATGAGTTTTTGCGCACTAAGTGCATTCAACGGAACGAGCATGATTGATCACCTTTGACACTCTTTTCTGATTCATGGACCGAGACGACATGAATGACCAGCTTTCGGCGATAGTAATGAGAGTAAGAAATCAATCGCACTGATATTTTTTTTGAACGAAAGTACAAAGTGAAAATGACTTTCTTTCGAGAAATTGAAAAATGTATTTGAATATGGAAGCAGAGATGATTAATTGCCTTCTTTCTGTCAGAAATGACAAATTTTTCTAATTTGATTAATATCTCTTATTCTCATTTTTGTAATTCTCGTATTTCGCGTATACTAAAGTTTATACAATTGAAACAATTCCCTAGTAAAAATTGCAGTTGGGTTTTGATGTGGCCATGATCAGGAAACCACAGTACCTAATCTGGCCATAATTAGATTTTTAAATTAGAATATTATATGTGTGTAACGCTAGGAATTGATGTGGTCCTGATCAAGTAATCTGATGAAATAGAAGTGCCACATCAGGGCCTGATGAGGGTCTGATTCGGATTCCACAACAGATGAAAAAATTTTGTTTTTAAGAAGATTTGAACCAACGACCTTCTAATCAGTAGGCAAACCCTCTAACCGCCACACCACCAAGACTCTTGAACACCATAGCTAAGAGCTTCTACTACTTATAGGTTGGCTAAGTTGTGGTTGTGATGTGGCTAACCCTATGAGGCCCCCATCAGGGTAGCCTAATAAAAAAAGTCAATTTTACGTCATGGCTACCAGATGTGGACCTTGTCAGGTTCTTATAAGGCAAACCACATTATGGTACACCTGATTATGGCCATAACGATGCCTAGCGTTACACACATTACATTACCTTATCAGAATATCGCAAGTGGTCCTGAGCAGGATGCCACTTTTCGAAAAAACATGATACTTGCCTCATGTGGGTCTAATGTGGCCCAGATCAGAAAAACTGAGAACGGGTTTTGTTAAGGATATCCTTATCATGGCCATACGCTAAGTGTGGCATGCCTCATCAAATTTTTACTAGGGTTACTTTATATTTTGACGAAAAGAAAGAAAATTCGCATGAAAAGAGTAAAACGATGATAAAGGAATACCGCGATTGGAAAATTCGTATGAAAATCCGTGAAGAGAGTAGAGATATCGCGTGACTTGAATATACCCTTAGAGGCTATTTTGCGAAGCGGTTGGCGCGTTCAACTGGGCTAGCGTGACCAATCTGCAAACAAACTATCGCCTCATCCAGCACGCACACTCAACCGACTAAATTTCTGTCAATAATTAGAAACAAGAGACAAACTAAAAAAGCAACGCCCAAAATAACTATCATCATTACACATTAAGATAAAATTATTTCTCATTTTGCAGATACTTCAAAATAGAATCATCAGATAAAGTCAAAAGACACAATACTCAACCGAAAGAAACGTTCTTTCAACTCTAAAAACATATATAACAATAAATCATCACGATTATGCAAAACGGTCTCGTGATTTTTAGCTCTAAAACTTTCTGTTACATCATAACAAATTGCTAAATTGTAGTAAAACGTTTCCGGTTAGGTCGAAATCGTGTTGGTTTTCGAGTTAAACTTTGTCGAAATCGTGAGGTTTAGATGTACAATAGCGAATAAAGTTGAGATTCAAGGTAGAGATTCAAACAAAATAGAAATGAATCTCATTACTAATTAACAAATAGACACAACATGGTGAAACTAAAGAGAGTACGCGGAAGCGCAGCTATTACACACATATTTGCGATGAAGGTTCGCATTATAGTACATAACAAAGATCAACGTAACCGTCATAGATAACATCTCCAAATCTTTCAGAGTAGGCCTTGATTTTTGAAAGTTCCAGTTTCAAATCGGACAATTTTTTGTTAATTTTGCCAAGTTACATTGACGTCGACATGAAGAAAAAAAGACATCGTTAGGAGATAAGTAATAAAAAACAAGACAAAAGATAAGAAAAAAAAAAAAGAAGAAACGAACCGGCTCGAACGATGCGGAACGGTCATGCCTGAGAGTGCTGACAGATACAGCGCTTTAATAAACCGAGGTTTACGATTAAATAACTGTACTGCGCACGTGAGCCTTTATGGTACTAATTTAAGGCTTCTTAAATGAGAGAAACATTCAATTTCTGATAACAAACTGCTGATGTCTGACGTGAAAAGTATGCAGTGACTCTGTGACACTACAAGTGATGCATAGAAAAGAATGTTTATAGTCGTTGGTGGATACAGTTAGAAAAGCTAAATATAGTGTTGTTTAAAGGCGTGTGCTTTTGGTAATGTCAATCAAACTCATCGTGAAGTAAACATTTTGTATGAATCTAACTGTACTTTCTGTTTTTTAATATAAGCACAACGGATAAAATGATCGCTCACTTGCAGCTGTGCATCGTAAAACTAAAAAATTCAAGTTCCATTTAGATTTAACTCAACTTTTATTTTCCTTTCTTTTTATTACATTCTTTCTACTTTATTTATAAAATAACTTCCCTTGAATGATATGTTTACTTTATGCATTTTCTGTAAAATAATACGTACACAATATTTTTAAATCAATTCAATTCGAATCAGATTAAAAGTCCTTTAGAATTACAATAAAACAATTGACAAATTAAAACTTAAAAACACAATAATTTAGCGAAATTATCAATAATTTGAATACCATAAATTTGTATTAAAGTTAAAAAAACGTAACTTTGTATACAATTAAAAGAATAAATAAATTACAAATAAATAAAATAATGAAAAATAATAATTACTTGCAGTATATTAAATGCCATTCACATAACTCTGCACGAAAACTCGAAAATCAGCATAATGGTTTCATTAACACGATCTGCGTAAGTTTAAATCTGCTGAAATGTGAGCAATTGCAAAGAACAATGCTTTTCTCAACAAAGCTTTATTCTGTCTCTCTTTGTCTCATTCAATACAATAATAATTAGTGGGATTCAAATAACGTAAGCCGTCTGGTTTATATTTGCGCCGGCTTGTCCTCCACCTTGTAATGAATGTAATGCGTTCAAAACAATGTGCTCTCGTTAAAAATAGCGTGTCAACGGTTTGAAGATCTTATTTCATTTTTTTCCTTAATGACTTTGTTGCGCAAAGGTTTCACGTGATTTCCGTAAGCCATAAGCTCGTCGTGAGGTCGTCGATCACTTCTTCGGAGAATACTCGACCAGAGGAAGGGTGTTTCTGTAACACCGAGGGTGCAGAACTTTCGTGCAGCTTGGCATACTCTTTTTCTTTTGTTCCAAAAGAATTAGTTAAGCGCACATCAACCACTTATTTTAACTACCAAGAAACTTGAACATCATTTTCCAGAAAAGTCCGAGAAAATTGTTTTAGGTTTGAAAAACCAAAAGGTGACTTTTTGTAAATCTAATTGAAAACTAAAAAACAAGAAGAAAAAAATTAAAAAATTCTTTTAAAAATGGATATTTTGGATATATATATATTGAAAATAATTTATGATAATTGTTTTATTTACAGTTGAAAACATAATATAAGGTTGTGAAGTCAAGAGAGAAATTAAATGCAATATGTATAATGCATAATACATCACGCGATGTAAACACAACTGGAACAGATAAAGGTACATGTCACCGCATCTTGTAGCAGCGCCTTGTATAAACTAAATATAATAATAACGATGCTCCAAAGAGGTCACAGCTCGATCGGTTACTGAGTAAGAAAAAGGAATCCCAAAAGAGTGCTCTTATTTGCTTCGCCAAATTGTTCGGATCATGACCTGCTGAACTTTACCAACAAAGTTTAATATTATTTCAAAATATCGCACTACAAAGAATATGTATTTCTTTATTTGTTATCAATATTCCAATTTATTTAGCACAATATTTATTATTTTACTGAATATTTTTAGAATTACACTATTGTTAAAATAATTAATTTAACAGAGAACTGATTGTATAAATGTTTGAGATGAGACATTTAATAAATGTTTGCAGACAATTTAATTATAGATGATTATAATTACTGATGTCTTATTTATTATGTTAACATGTTTTCGTTTATATATGATAATTACGCAGACATAAATATTTTATATAATAATAATTCAATATCAATAATGAGACAAACTGTCACTCTCAATTAAGTTATAATAATTCACTATTTCAGTGATAAGTGTTATTTTTTATGTTTTTATAATAAAAATTGTGTAATATTTAAAGGATTTGAACTTTTAAGGAATTATTTGATTATTATTCAAATATTTAATTAAAAACATAATTTAAATAATATCATTTTTTTGAGAAAATAATAGTAACAATAATAAATAAAGCAAAATGTATAGATATTAATTTACACATATATATTTGTTTCACAGAGTGTTTACATAGGAAATACTGTACAGAGGGCAGCACCAACAATGACAGGTTTTATTGTGTCAAACAATATATTTAAATGTACTCTTACAATATAAAAAGATAAATTTATAACATTTTGAAATAAAGGAATAATTAACAAGTAAATTATTGCACATAATTTTAATAATATTTTTTCGATGTTCCTAAAAGTAACATAATGTATTTACTAATAACTTTAATTTTAAATATTAAATAATTAAAAATATTTAGCAAAGAATAAGTTAAATATAACAGAATGAAAAAGTAAGTAAAAAAGTAAATAAAAAATAAATATACTTTAATTATATAGAAATTGCTTAAACCCAAAGCCAAAGCCAAAGGAAATTTAACTTTGTAGACTACTGAAAACAAAAAGTGATAAAGGCAATAACAAACTAACAACAAATACAGTCAATTAATCAAAAGAATACAATGAGAAAAAAATAAGAAAGAAAAATGAAACAAAACGACAATGTTGCATTTTTCGAAGAGGAAACGATGCTGTATGGAGAGAGCATAATTACCAAAACAATTACGCGGGCACTCACGCAATTGCACCGCGGGAACACACAATAAAAAGCAACAAAGAGCTCCAAGCTTCCTTCGATACGTCTACGAAAACGCAAAATTATGCATCGAAGAGGCGAGGGGAATGCTCTAACATCAATATGCATAGAATGTTTTTTTATTTCTATTTTTTATCGAACGATAAACCTGTCTGGACAAATAAGGAAAGTCGCGCCTCCGCGCGAATGCCGCTCAATTGTGATCTCGCATTGGAGGCACGACTTTTAGCGATAACAAACGAATCCAACAAAAACGATAAGAACGTTTGACCGTTTGGAATAATTGTAAAGCACTCTGTTTTTGACATAAAATTGCATGCGAATTTTTTTCGTTGAATACAAATTCAAACAAAAAAAGTTTGGAGAAAAGACAAAATTACTCACTGAACTCTGTGGAGAACTCGAGACGCTTGGCGAACGTTGCACGGTAACCAGAGCCATTATAATTGCCGTAAAGTTTCATCAAAAGCACTCACTAACACTCTACACTCATTTACACAAAAATCATGACATCAGGAGTCTGTCAGACTAATCATTTTTCACACACAACAGTCAGCATCACACTCGCGGACAGCCATATTGGATACATTACTTTTGCACAAACGCGCCTGCGTCAAGTTCGTATCACGCCCGCCAATTCCAACGTCAATTTGAATTTTGCTTATTTTTTGCGTACGATTCAACTAATATATTACTAAATATTTATAATAAACTTTCTTTGTATATAAAAAATAAAAAAATGCAATTTATAATATCACATATTATATAGAAACGATGAAATAAATATTATTTTTGAAATAGGTTTTAATATTCTGAAAAAAATGTTCATAACAAAAACTGCATAACGAACATATTTGTTTAACATTAAAAACATGCAAATAATCCGTTATAATTAATGATAAATTATAATAAAAATTATGAAAAAATAAAATAAATGTATAAGAATTTTGTACGAAGTATTTGAAAATATTTAACAATTTTGGCTGATAATGGTTTATCGGCATGTTTTATCAGTTAATTAGTTCTAGGAACCTACGTAAGATGTTGCTATTTGTGCGAATTTTCTCAGCCGGTAAAGTAAACCAAGTATCGATAATTAGTACAACGGCTCGCAAAATTGCAATATGATGTGACATTATATATTGTAAAAGTTATGTTCATTAAATAGTTGTTAAACAAGTAAAACCATCGAATTACATTAAAGTTATATCATGGTGTATGTATGATTGTTTTTAAAGTATTTTATGTAAATTTAATTAAATGCAAGTGTCAAAAGAGTCAAATATTTATTGAGCAACCTTTGTACGTCAAACGTTGCGAACTTTAAACGGTACTTTTAATGTTGCAGATAGTAACAATAAAAAATAGCCAATCTTCATATTTTAAGTATTTTTTATAGAAAAAAGCATGAAAATTGTATTACACTAAATCATACTTTACTGAGTAAGTATACATACTTATAGAAATTATTATTACAAAATTAAAAAATAATTAAACCGACAAATGAACTCCTGTCTTAGAAATTGTGAATCCTGAATCTTTATCACTCAACTAAAATGACGTTGATGTACGTACTATTTATTTTATTTTTTCATGAGAATTATATAAGTATAATCATTAATTAATCAATTATATATTAGTGTAATCATTTTATTGCAAAATATTTTTAAATATTTCACTAACTAAATTAAATTTTACACTTCAATAATTTATATTTTTGTCTGAATTAACAAAATGTTAATTATAAATTATAAAAGTTAGTTTGCATAAAATGGTTATTTTTGCATTAGATGCACTGGAACATTTTGTGTATAATCAAATTACAAATGATCTTTCACTTTCTTAAAGCAAAATGTTTTAGTTTTTGCATTTTTTTGATAAAATTCTTGCAAATTATACTTGTCGTATGCCGGATTTTTTAAAATAACGTATTTGTAATGAATAATTTCGCCTATCAATGCTAAAAGTCCTAAAAAGTATCCAATACCGAGTGCAACCAATGCACCCTGAAGTTTTTGAAAATTAACCGTTGCTTTCGCCGGTTCATTTTCTTGCTTTTTTTCTGCTATTTTTGACCATTCCATTACATCATTCAGCCACTTCTGAACCAATCCAACTTCAACAGCATTTCTTATCTGAAAAGAACTGAATAATAACAATAATTGAAAAATAATTAAGACAATGTTTTATCTAACATTACCAAATGATCAACACGAGGTTTTAAAGCCGAATTCTTATCCATTCCAAGCGATACTGGCATGTATATCAAGCAATGTTCCATCACATGTAAGTTTCGATCTACAACGAAATTTCGCTTTTCTGTGGCATTATTTTGTTCAGCTTCTTCGAATAATTGTCGACTAACTCTCGCTTGTTGCAACAAATAAACATTTTCATAATATGCCACATTTCCGTTTGCAACGAGATTAATAGCTTCTGTTTCATTGTTTATTATATCAAAACTTTCAGCAATCAATTGAACATTTGGATCATCTGACATTTCGAAAAATTCTTTTGTTTCTGGAATCCATCCGCCAATTTTTATACCACTTTTAGCTAATTCTTTCACTGTATCTATTGTTTTCCTATAATAATGATAATAATAATAATAATTATCGAAACTTTTATAAATAATATAAATAAATTGATAATTTCAACAAATAATTAGCTAATGTATGAACACTAATATGAAGTTAAATTGAATGTATTATAAAAACTGCCTTTAATTTACAAAAATAATTCTTCGTCATTCATTATGTAAAATTAGTTAAACGAATAAAAGAATCACTCAGCTTTTCAATAGGGTTAGCAAGAGACGCAGTCATGCTTGCTCGATAAGCGACAGTAATTAAAATACTGTACAACCACCAGCACCCAATGAACACCCTTATAGCCCAGGCACGTGGAAGCATGGGTAGCGACACTTGTAACAACATACTATATATGTACAAAGCACTGTTTTGTGCTTCTGTGAACAAGTATAAGCCCATATTTTCTATTTTCAATGTTTTCTGAATCGTTCCATTGTTATTTTCAATGATGTTTAATATCTCTTTTCTTGTTACTTGATGTTTTATACATAAATAGATACATTTATTATAACTAATGTAATTCATATAAAAAAGTGAAAAAAAGTAAACTACCGCACTTCCAAATATTAACGTAAATATAACTGTAATCCAAGTTAAAAGTCTAAAAGAATACGTTATTATTAAAATTTGCATCTTTAATTTGAAGAAAAGATATTATAAGACAACGCAGTTTTTCCTTAATCATAATATTTTACTTGAAAGGTATAATTAAAAGCTTCCACGACGTATCAGTTAACAATTCTGGAGTTAAGAATGTTAAACATTCTGTATTGTAAGCTAATGAAAGATCAATCAAACGGTGATGTTTCAAAGTGTTATGAAATTCGCCCAAATAAAATGTTGCTTTTCCTTCGGTTGCTTCTCCAAGAAGACCATTATAAGTACCATTCTTCTCCACACCCCATTTTTCAGATTCTATGTTAGTTGGCTTATAAAATAATGGACGAAAATTCATAGCCTTTGCTATATACAGGATTAACTAAAATCCAATTTTTTTTAATTTTTTAAGTAAATACTACAAAATGTTCATATTATATATGATTTATAATATTACTTTTGGTATACCTCAAATTCCACACCTAAAGTTTTACTCTTGTCCGTTGTTTTGTTGCTTTTGTATATATCTATAGCATTATTAATAACTGCCGGGAAATGTTCAAAAACTGCAATATAAATCTGTTTATTTTCAAGATCAAAAGCTTTTTGTAAAAAGTGTTCTCCGTCGTATAAAAATTGATCATTGTTCCAAATATCAATACTTTGTGTAATTACAAATTCATGAGCTTGTACTGGAAAGCGTATAGTTTCTAGGCTAAACCATTCACGCGATATCAAAGAGCCTGACTTGTGACGAGATACAACATATTTGCGTAAGAAAATTACATTTAATATTCTATTCCACAAGTAGCTCATTTCGGACCGTAGAATTCGATTATCGTACATACATAAGAAATAACCACGAGTGTCGATTAGACGTTCACTAAAACAAGATGATTAGCAGCATCAACTTAAATGTCATATATTTCTACACATTTATAAACATTTATTTAATTGAAAATTATTTCCATCTAAGATATATCTAGTTGATCTACTTTTAGTAAGAATTTACAAACTTATCTTACAAACTTGTTTTATTTAATACAATTTTTTGATGTAGCAATTATTAATTATTATAATTACCTTTCTGCATATTGTAATAAGCTTTTAACTTGCATTCCATTAGTCATTAAAATTATATAAGAATTACAACCACTTTTTTGACTTTCATTAAGTAATGCTAAAACTCTACTTCTAGGTGGAGAAAATGTTTCACTATCGTAAACAAACAGCTACACTTACAAATTCAATAGTAATTTAGAAAATGACTAATAATTGTTATTCAACAAAAACTTTTCTTTATCAATTACCTTAAACAACGGAATATTTCTTAGTGCCTTTATATTATTAATATCAATGATATTTTCATAATATGAATCAGTTATAAAAATCATGCATCTGCTATTGACCTGCATTTCTTCAATTAAACGTTCAATAAGATGTTCTAGCTTTTTATGTTCACTGTTAATTTTTTCTCGTTGAATAAAACTATTCTCTCTAAAAGGAAATGTAAACTAATTACAACACATAATACTTAATTTTAATTAAATACATTTTCATACTCTTGAATTTGTCCAGCAACTTGAAAAATGAAAATTAATATGAAGTACTTATTCAATGCAATCACTAACGACATACTTAAACTCAGTATAAATAAAATCCTAATAAAACACGAAGACGTCTGATTCACTATTGCATAGTCAATATTCAAATGCAGTATTTCTTTATCTACTGGAACGTCAAATTATTTATTCATTGATCTTGAATAGAAATTGCAATAAATTATTTGCAAAATGTAATTAGAGTAAATCTATAAAATATAAATTTACTTTTAAATAAAAATTTTATATCAACAGATTATATTACAAATCATTGAAAACCTATATATATGTTTATCATTAATATCATTTTATTTATCGGTAAGACCGTAAATAACAACAAAAAAACAATTGGATCTGTAAACATAAAGATATATATAATCTTAATATTTTTGTTTAAAATAACAGAATTGATATGTCATTCATATAAAATGATATATCTTTTAATTAAAGACGAAAATTTGAATAAGCTTTAGTAGTATTTAATTATGTAAAGTATTAAAGGAGTGGGGTGAGATACAAGAATGCAAGATAGGCGCCGAAGTGCATTAAGCATGACACAGCAAGAGCATTTGAGTTTTGCCTTTCATTAATCTAGCATCAATTCTCGATGCAGTGATTTTATATGAATTATCTAAGATTGGTGAGAGATATCGTAACGCCTGTCAATGTTATCTTAAAGCTAGATGAAAGTCCAAGTTGTTATTCATAATAAGATCAATTAAATTTTAAGTTGTTTTCGTGATTATTGATGAAAACATTATTTATTAATTTATAGAAGATTGTCACGCTTGTTGTCTTCGAGTAAAATCTTACAAGTAAAAGAACATATGAATTTTGGCAATCAGACTGGTAGAACTGGTACAGACAAAGTGATGGATTTAATACCTGATTTGCCAAAAGGACCTTTGGATACATACAGAAAAAAGGGAAGTTTTAACTGGAAATCTATGAAAATTTATTTAGAAGGGGAAGATGGAATGGAATACCAGGCAAGTTTTTGTCATTAAAAGTCTTTAAGATCACGGTCTTCTTGTTATGAATACTAATTATAGATATTTGTGGTAATATAGTATCATAAAAATGTCATGACTTTACATAATCAAAATATTTTACAACTTAACTGTCAATTTAATTCAGCTAATAAATAATCATTTTGAACGGAGATAAAGTAAAAAGGTAACTGAAAACAACTTTTATTTATATATTAAATCAGCTATTTCACATATTAATTAATATAATTTATAATTTTTATAATTTATATTTATAATTTATATTTATAATTTTTAATATATTAATTGTACATATACATTTAAATAATAATTATACGAATTATAATAATTGCATAAACAATGCGTAAAAAATTCTAAGATATAATATTAACGCTTTTAATATTTTATCTTATATGTGTCATATAATGTATTATATATCATTTAAAGTTGCATTTTTAATACATTTTTCTAGAAAATTATATGATAAAATATGTTAATTGAATACTATAATATAAAAAACAGAATCATAAATAAAAGCCATGTCATCCATTCAACACTGAAATGCATTTGTCAATATAGACTTCTATTGAAGACAGAAAATGTAGTGTAAAGATATAATACTATAATTAACAATATTTTTTTTAGCAAAAACTATGGAATATTATCAAAAAGGAGCCTATATTTCACAAAATAAACAACGTTACTACTCTCGATGAAATACGTAGAAGATGTCAAAATCAGATGAATGTTTTAAGAGAACATGATATTAATGTAATTATTAAAATTATTATTTATTCAAGTTAGACTTCTTAAATGAAATTAAACAAATGAACTTCATTTTAGCCTATGTGGGATGGTGATAATTTTAATTTTCTATTTTATTACGACGCATCCCTGCCAATTAAATTAGGTATTAACCAAGGATTGGTCCCATCTTCAGTATTAACTTTAGGAACTCAAAGGCATTTAGAAATAGTAGAAAAGTTTCAGAATAATATAGTAAGTTGCGTCTTATTTGTACTCAAATATTATTATATTTTAATATATATTATATAATACAAAATGTATATTGTAACTGTTTCAATAGTATTCTGGCTGTTTTGCTTTAACGGAAATATCACACGGTACAAATGCGAAAGGAATGAGAACGACTGCAGTCTATAATCCTAAAACCGAAACTTTTATCATTCATTCGTCAGATTTTGAAGCTGCTAAATGCTGGGTTGGAGGTCTAGGTAACAAACTCTAAAATATCAATTATTTAAAATAAAATGTGTCATGCTCATCTGTAATACGTTAAACTAATACATTTTAATTACTTTTAGGTAAAACAACAACACACGCTATAACTTATGCTCAACTTATAACACCCGATGGAGTTAACCATGGATTACATTTGTTCATTATTCCAATTCGTGATCCAAACACATTTATGCCATATCCTGGAGTGATTGTTGGAGATATGGGTGAAAAAGTCGGTCTTAATGGTGTTGATAATGGATTCGTGCAGTTTAATAATTACCACATACCTCGTGTAAACTTATTAAATAAAACTGCAGATGTAACGAAGGAAGGGAATTATGTAACTCCAATCAAAGATAAAAATAAACGATTTGGTAAGTTTTATGAATTAAAAATTCGCAGAACTGAAATATAATTCAAAAATATGTCACGCAAGGAATTAATTCTAGTTAAGCTATTGCTGTCATAATTTGTACCCATTATGGTTATGCATAAAATATGTTTTTTTTTTTTTTTTTACTAAAAAATTTTTGTATTTTATTCTTGTAATGTTAGCCATAAGTTTTATATTAAAATAAATACAGAAATGCTGAATTTACCAGAGTTATTAGTGACTATGCAATAAATTATGGTAAAATTTATACGAAATACCTAACCCAAATATTTATGTCAATATAATAAGCAAATGATGATTATCCAAATCTTATCCATAAATTGTGGTTATAGTCATCACAATTGCTGTTGTGTGCTCCTTTTTTTTCTTTGCGTGTTTCATGAAATATTTTTCAACAGGTGTTAGTTTAGGAGCATTATCAGGTGGTCGTGTAACTATTACCAATATATGTTCTATGTATGCAACAATGGCAATCGTTATAGCTGTTCGTTACTGTGCAGTAAGAAAACAATTTGGACCGAGTGTAAACGAAGAGTGGTCAGTCATTGAATATCAAGCACAAGTAAGATTTTATTCAAATATTAAAATTTTTCATATAAATTAAAAAATTTAGACTATTTATGAAATATTATAATTTCAAAATTATTAAGAAACACCAGCTATTAATTATTTATCAAACATATATACTGTGTGTGCAAAGCAGTATCCAATATTAAAACTATACACGGACACACGGTGTCTCATCTTATTTTTTTCAATGTGTTTTATTATTCTTAGAGTATTTTACACAATACGTGCACAGTAAGTACCTCATTATTGTCCTCGAATGTGGTAATTACACTCGACTTCCACCCATTCAGCACTCATTCATTCAGCTACTTACCACCCTAGGGTTATAATGATCTTCTTACCGATCTCTTTCTCGAATAATAATGAAGTATCTACTTTGCATTTGTGGTGTAAAATACTGTATGCATCGAGGATGGAACAGCGATTATCGAAATCGAAAAAACAGCGAGGTGGAACAGCTATAATCGCTGTTATTTCACCCTTGATACATAATGTATTATTTTTCTCATTAGCGTGAATTTATTTATGTGTGAGTGTGTATGCGGTAATTGTTTCGTTGCAATTTTGCTGTCAGCATTAGGCTTACTTACCCAATGTGCACAAAAAACATTCATTTTTTTACTTGGTCAGAGATACTATCGTATCTCTTGATGCATACAAACGTAGAAATTATCTTTTTCATACCTGTAAAGAGGCCTGCAATGAATATTGCAGACCGAGTGATCAGTACCAAAGTGAAAAGTACCAGTCAGCCGAGTGAAAAGTACCAAATGATCCTCGCAACAGTGGCTCCCTCGGAACATAATACACTATTATTTAATGTAACATTTTTAGTAAAAATTGCTAGGCTGCATCATATTCTCGAACTTTTTGGGAAGTACATTAATATTTATTATTACGCCGACAAGAGAGAAACACTGATACAGGATAAACGCCGACAATGGAAAGATGCTACACATGCTATGACACTAAACAGACATCGACACTGGACAAACTGCAGCACTGGAGCATCTTTGATATAGAACAAACTCCGATTCTGACGAAATTCAACATAGAAAACAGCTTTAGAATTACGTGTATGTTAGTTGACTTTGGGGTTAGAAGAATGTCAACTGGAGTTATAGATAGTGAAGTGTCAAATAAGATTCAATAGATTTGAGTTTAGAATGATGTTTTTGATACCGTTGTATAAATTTAAGTGTTGATTGTTGTTGACGTCACTGGACTTTATAATAGAAGCTTATGACTCGGTATTCATTGTATTAAATACGTACGTAGTAATTGTTACGAGGTCCTTCCTGTTTCCAGGCTCCTCCAAAATTTCGGGGTTGTCCTGAAACGTCCCCTCTAAGAAAGAGTTCGGGATACCCTGTATAAAGGGATTTGGTGAATATCTAATAATCAATTATAAATAAGCCGATAAGTGCATAATTGCATTTAAAGGCCAATCTAAAATTAACTAATGAGTATCCGCTAAATGTCTATATACGTTTCATCAAGAGTCCCATTCCAGCCTCTTACCATAAACCCTGTACTGAGACACACAGTTTGAGCCAATGGCGATGGATCCATATCTATGAGCTATGCACTATGATCACCGAGCCAGCGCCATCGCTAACTAGCATTTTCGGTAGTCGACTTCCGACTTACCCGCGAGACTGATGACGGTCGACTAACCACGCGGGCAGTTAAAGGTCGACTGACCCTAGAAGCAGTCTAAGTTCTAAGGTTCACTGACCACGCGGGTAGTTGCAGGTCGATTGACTAGGGATGCGTCTATGATCCACTGACCACGCGGGCAGTTGACTCCTCATATCGGCGTTTGTCTCGTGTCGGCGTTTATGTGTTGTCAACGTTTGTTTATCATGTCTGCATTTGTCTTGTGTCGGTATTTGGATATTTTCAATGTTTCTTCCCTGCCATTATTCGTTCCATGTCGTACCTCATTTCGCTTTGGCGTTCGTTTCGTGTCAGCATTTTTTCGTGTTGCAGTTTATTACGTGTCAGCACCCCTGACGTCGGAGTTTACACCACAATTCAGTGTAAAAGTAGTGTATTTACGGTTCACAGTGTAATTTTGGTGTATTTATCATGTATTTGTGGTGTAATTACGGTCTAAAGGCGGAACTTTTTACACTGAATTTGAAAACCGACATTTACACCAATTTTACACCATAATTTTTTTTAATAAACCAGTTCAACGGTGCAATGTAGGTGTATTTGAAGTGTACTTAATACACTCCAATTACACCCTGCGATTCTATATTAAATTTGTTCCTTTATGTACACTATAAGTACACCCTTTATGTACACTTTAAGTACACCCTTTATGTACAACCTTTATGTACACTATAAGTACAACCTTTATGTACACTATAAGTACACCCTTTATGTAAACTATAAGTACACCCTTTATGTACACTTTAAGTATACCCTTTATGTACACCATAAGTGCATTAACGCATGCACCATGTTTGATGCTTTGCCGCTAGGTGTCGCTTATTCATATTCGTACAGATTTCTCGTAATGAAGTTGACACTAGAGATATATAAGTTGG
>JABFPJ010002904.1:0-17827 GCA_022817425.1 Gryon sp. ZL-2020
TTTGTAAAAAATAATATACAGGGTGTAAACATAAATGTATGACACGAATATGACCGTCAGACTCCTTGTCAAAAGTTCTTCAAAAATGGTCATTGCCACAGGTCTAGCCATGGTTGCCACAGTATTGCCCATACTGTGGCAAATATTATGTCAAGAGCCACATTCCTTGCCATTCTATGGCTCGTATCATGGCGTATGATCATAGCATTTGCCACAGCTTGGGAAACGCCGTGGCAACCATGGCTGAATCTGTGGCAATGTCTAATTTTGCAGAACTTTTGACTATGAGTCTGATGGTCATGTTCATGTCATATATTTATGGTACACCTTGTAAAATATATTTTTACAAATATATTTTAGAGAATATTTAAAAAATATATGCCATTTACATAATTTCTTGCTGCAAATATATTTTTTTCAACTTTGTATTTCATTTTGATTAAAAAACTCAAAAATCATCAATTTTCCAAAAAAATTGATAGAAAATAAATAAATAAAGGCCTTTTGTATGATTCAATACAATTATTCTTAAGAGTGTATTACTTTGACGAGTGACAAAGTACTGAAAAGAAGTAAAATTGCTCATTTATTACTCAGAGTACTAATCAAAAATTTTCACTTGAGAAAAGATGTAAATTTCATATCCTAAGTTGTATTAGATGATATGTCTTTCACTGACCACTTTGTCATGTTAGTTTACTCCCCATAAGGGAAGACAGTACGACATACCCCACTTTTTTCTCACGTCTTCTATCAACAAAAGCTTATTAAATAGATTTCTATAATCTGTTTCATGTGTGAATGTGCACACCGTGGTGAAAAAAACGAGTTAAAGTCCGATCATCAAAGTTAAGCAACACAGGACGTGGTTAGTACTTGGATGGGTGATCGCTTGCGAATACCATGTGATGTTCGATGTAAAGTCAAAAAGTTTGAAATTTCCACTTTTATATATCAGCAATGCCTCGAACTACTAATAACTGTTAATTATGGTCACGATTATTTATGTTGCTAATAGACATGTTTTCGTTTTCAGTTTGATGAACTAGTTTATTATGGTTAAATATGTTTCATATATTTATTAATCATTTCTTTATTGAAGAATATACAACTGAATTAAAACTTTAACTTTGTTTTATATGATAAAATTATTGCAATATTTCTATAAAATAAGTATGGAGTAAGTGTTTTTCATCTGTAATAGTATTATTTTCTAGTAAAACAACATAAAATAATTACTTTAACTCATATTTTTCACAAAATGATTATCATCAATGATTTAACGCGAAAACGTCAAACGCGAAAACATTTCTGAAAATTGCATTATCTGCTGAGAGAACCAGTTCGCTTCACGTTCCATACTTCTCTCTCTCTCTCTCTTTCTTTCTTTCTTTCTTGTAATTTTACCACGAAAAGTATCATTTCAAAACATGTAAATCATTAACAACCTACTTTCGAAAGAGTCCGCTATCTGGAAGACGCGAGCAGCGTAACGAATTGATAAAAAAATACTGGAGTGATAAATAGTTTCCAGAAATGATTGTACCGTGAATTGAATCGCGAGCTAACAAGACTTTGCAAACGGGAAATTTCTTTTCCAAGTAAATCTTGTGAGCCGCACACAGAACGTTGGTGAACGTGCGTGCAGCTACTTTTGCACCGGTTCCTTTTGTATCTCTTGCCGATCATCTGTCCCTACTTCGTTAACTGATTTCTTGGAAGTTCAAAACCGGCAGAGAGACCAACTTTATTCAAATCCCAATCGTCGACCAGACTCGTGCCATATTTCTGTCATTCCAAAAGGCTTCTGATATTTTGCTTGTGCCATTTGTAACGTCACACTTGAAACAATTTTATCAATTTCAATGATGATGTCATCTCTTCCACTTTTTGTCCAATTTTTCCGGAATCTTGTTATAATGACGAGAAACTAATATTCAGACGAAGAAAAAAAATAGTTATATTTTGAATTATTATTGCGTGAAATTACATTAGTTACTTTTAATTAAATAAATGAAAAAAATGTAAACATGTGGTTTTAATGTAATTACTTATGGATCAATCGGAGATCCAGATTTGATTTGGAGTCTTTAAACAAATTTGAAATACGTTTAGATAATCAGTGTAAAGAATCTTTAGTTAATCTTACTATTTAATCTTGTTAATGGAATAAATTATTTATTTGTACCCAAAATTGGTTTGCAACTTAAATTCTGCAAATAATGCTGCACAAAATTACTGAAAAAACTGTCTAATGTCCTATTATTTACATTAGTAAAAAAAATGTTTCCACTTTACGTTTCTAAGGATAGTTATAGAATTTAAGTATCATATGTTTGTGCAAACAACACTTTAAAATACAATTAAACAAATATAAATATAAGTTTAATTTCCAAAAACTGTTTAACAAAATAAGAAAATTCAGAAGTAATTTCAAGGAGGGTTGTTGCAATTATTGAACAATTAGGAGATAAAAAGTGAGATCGGAAAACAATTTGAAAGGAACATCTGCTATATATAGCAGTTGAACCCTGTCTGTACCGTTCCCCGTAAAGCAGCTGGCAGTTTCTCCACTTGGCTTATTTTTTTCTTCATTGTACTCCTTCTTCGCTTGTTTCGCGATTCTTTCCATCTTTCATTTATACTTCCTTCTTCATGAGTGTAATTCCTGTAAGACCTTAATCATACCTGCTGCTAACAATTTGCAACACTCCCATTCACTCGTCGTTTTGTGGTATCGATGGATGGATGATTGCATTTTTTATGTGAAGTTATGCCATCACTTAAATTATATAATTTCGTCATACACCGGAAATTTATAAAGCAATAGATAAGGTGATGGCAGATATAGGACATATTTTTTATACTTCAAATATCACGAAATATTTTATTTTCATCAGCTTTGTTCTTGACAAACTTCAAAACCAAGTTAAAGACTTGTTTTTGAAGTTTATCATTCATTATGCAATAATCAAACTATTATGAACAATTTTTCTAGACACCCAATATATATTGAATGTGTTATTAGATGATATTTTTTAATTTCGGTTGATATGCTCTATAAAGTTTTCATGGAACAGTGCCACAATCTTAAGTACTCCGTCCACAGAATCGGCGTTTCTTATGATTATACCATGTCTTTTCTAAGAACGGTAGAACAAACGCGATTGTTTCAAATTTACTACCTCCGTGGACAGTCATTTAACGGAAACTAATGTCCGCACGAACGGATATCAGAATGCCATATTTAATATCGCTTTGAAATTTTGAGAGACTTCAGGACTGTTTGAGCAACTCGTTTTTTATTTGCTTTCACCCTCGTCTGTTCTTGTCCTATTAGGTTCACAACAATTCTTTACTTTAGTAAAAGTTACATACTTTTGTCAACTTCCAAATAATCTTTTTGGTAAGAACTTATGTCTAGTGTTGTAAGAACAATGTCAAGTGTTGAAACATACACTGTACACGATAACTGACAATCTGCGGTCGTTTTTGTTTTTAGTATAATGATAAATTATAAAAACGTTTTGTTACTTGATCATTCCAATTTTTACTGTCGTAAGTTATTGTACGGTAAGCTGGATTAAGTCGTTAAAGTTTTCAACCTTTTAAGAGTGCAATTTAGTTGTTTCTGATTTGAAAGTAACGATGTTGATAAATACTTACAAAGTTTATTTAGATCGTTCATCATTACAATGAATTCAATAGGTAAATCATACACTTATATTTATATGACTTATAGTTAAATAATTTCTATTTAATAAACTCATTATGTCTATTTAATAATAATAATAATAATATAATAAATATATAATAAAAATAAAAACATAATGAGTTCATTAAATAGAAATTATTTAACTATAAGTTATATAAAAATAAGTGAATGATTTACCTATTGAATTCACTGTAATGGTGAACGATCTAAATAAACTTTGTAAACATTTGTCAACATCGTTAGTTTTAAATCAGAAACAACTAAATTGCACTCTTAAAAGGTTGAAAACCTTAACGACTTAATCCGGATCCATACACAAAACAACTTTTGACAAAAAAATTCCGGACAAAACAACCCCGACAAAACAACTTCGGACAAAAAACTTTCGGACAAAAAACTCGCAAGAACTCCACAAAATTCGCATGAAAAATTATATAAAACATCAAAAAATAATTTGTTGAATTATGTTGCATAACAATTTGTCGAATAACTTATACAAATTTTCGGAAAAAGTTTGTGTCGCATTTTATATGTATTTGTAAATTAAAATATAATTCCGGCGCGGAAATCCATCTGCCTTATTGATAGTTGTGCAAGAAATTAATAAAAAAAATAAATTAATAAGTTATTTAAAAAATGTTGCAAACAACATATAATTTTAATGTAGCACTATTCCCGTACGAAAAAAATATAAGTCAAAATATATGTCAAAATATATAACTTTTTGTCGCTAAAATATATTTCAAAATATATTTCAAACATATTTTTTTATATGTAATTATATTTTTACATATATTTTACAAATATATTATCACTTATATTTTTACAAATATATTTCTGAAATATATTTGAAATATATATTAAATATATAACTTTTTGCCGAAAATATATGTGCACATATTCACATATATTTTTGCATATATTTCGAAATATATTTTCTTCCGTTAGGGTATATAAGTTCATGATGTAATAAAATTGTCTTTGCATATATCTCGAATTTATATTTGTACATGTTTTTGTAAACAATAAATATTTAATGATAACATTGATAATCCTGTTCGTATATCAACGTTTCATAATTGCCGCAATTATGGAATACCAAAATAAAAAAAATCATTTGAACGTGGACCTCGGCAAATAGACCGACCTTTGCACGATATTTGGTTTTATTTTTGTTTTTTATTAATTTTGTCATTATGGGGAGTTTTTAAGGGGTTTTTTGTCCAAGAGTTTTTTTGTCCAGGAGTTTTTTGTCCAAAAGTTGTTTTGTCGGGGTTGTTTTGTCCGGGTTTTTTGTCAAAAGTTGTTTTGACAGCCCGCCCTCCCCCCTATTTAATGATTTTAGTTCATAAAAAATTTTAGATTATAAAATTGACTTTGCACTGTTTTTGGCATTACTTATCTACTGGCATGTATTGTTCATTAGTATCATGCAACAGTACTGAAAATGTGTCGATATTTAATACTGACCAAGTATCGACAACGTACTGCATTAATTTAGGGCGAGTACTTTACCTATTTGTACATTACCTATCTTGTATACATTACCTAAAAATGTGTCGACACTTAGTACTGAGCCAGTATTGACAACGTACTGTTTTGATGTACGAACCAGTACTGCTTTTACATTACTTACCTACTAGAATTTATTGCACGATAGTTCCTTGTCAATATTGAGTCAATACTGGAAATTACCAGTACTCGTGTACGAGTGCTGGGATTTTTAACCTGCTGTAGATTAAGGAGGTTAAGGCACAATGTTTTCATGCAAAAGAGATAGAACATAAAAACTAAAATTATTTCTTCAAAAAATATAAATAAATGAGTTTAACAAAATATGTATTCTTTAATTTGTAATGTAATATATACTTTCAACGTATTTTCTAGTAGGGTGATTGCACCAGTGAATGGACAGACACCAGTAAATAAACGATTTTTCCAAATATATGACATAAAACAAAAATATTTGAACGAATTCATTTAAATGTAATAATAGAATTATTCCTTGAAATATCCCGCGCACATTAATATATAATTTGTCGTATTTGTGTGTCAGCTTTCTGCGAGAAAAAAAAAAATAAACATACATGTTTTCTTATTTTCGTGAATTCCGGAAAATTTTTGCTCGACTATAGTGGATGTCCATTCACTGGTGAAATTTGATGTTTTTTTTTAAAGCATTAAAAAATAATAATTTCAACATAAAATACTCATATTTATTTATATATTTTAAAAGTTTAGTATACAAAGATTGTATTTTCATTTATTTGAACTATTTTTATTAGTGTTTTTTATGTTATATTTTAAGTGAAAGTCAAGTTTTTTCTTAACAGTCTATTCACTGGTGCAATCACCCTAATCACAAATTAATTTAAAGATTTGTGTATATATTTATTAATTTTAATATGAATTATACTTTAAGTATTATGAAATAAAAGTATTTATAAGAAACTATTTATAACTTAAATAACAGTTAGATTATAAAAATAATAATACTAGTTTATATGTTTAGATGGGTGTCAACATATTGAAGAAGTTAAAATCATTCGATGTAAGAAAGTGACCGACACTGGATTACCTTTATTAGCTTTTCTGAAAGACTCATTACAACATCTAGAAATCCAGGAATGTAAATCAATAACACATAATTCACTGTGTACATTATCGAAACTCCAGTAAGTTTTTAGGTGATTTATTTTACTATGTTTTTCTTATAATCTTATGCTAATGATCTTATTTGTTAACAGGAATTTGAAGACTTTAAAAATAAGTGAACTACCATATGTTGAAAACAAAGATGAACTTCTTTCACATTTGAAGAAAAACTTACCTAACTGTGAAATTTGTTTTGAATAAAAATCATTTTTGAGGAAATAATGTGATAATTGTTTAATTACAGATTAATATTTACGATTATTAATTTACAGATTTTTCTAATCATTTAAAAAAAACATATATTAAGGAAATGAAAGACAATTTCTATAAAACTACATTTAGATATATATATATTTATTAAGAATCATTTTTACGGCAATTTTTAATTGTTTGACAGTTACAATATAATAAATTAAATCGTTTGACCATACAAAATTGTGATGTAAGAATTATCGGACCTGTAAGGGGCGAATGTATCTTTACAATTAACTGGAATGATTTAATGGAAATGCGTGATTCAGCTACAACATCGACTTACACTATAAATATCAAATTTTAGAAACAGTTTCAAACATTAATTGATCCATTTTCGACACCCTGAGTTTAGATATGCTATCTTTTATCCTACAGCATTACAATTATAACATTCTAATATTTTTACATTTTGAATAAAAGTTTTACGATTATTTTATATTTTTACAATATATACGATATGAAAGTCCATATCATTATACGAAAATTCTCTTTGAAACATTGAATCTTTCGACAGATTCTTACATTTTAAAAGCCTAGTACTTGAAACATTTGATATAATCTTATCTTCATAACAACTATTTAAAAGTATATAAAAATTTTGTTCTTTACATCTATTCATAAACACTGACACGTAATTGTAATTTCAAAACCAAAAAAAAAGTCGAACGTTCATGAGATTTTATAGGAATCGCACAAATCAGACGTTCAATTAATCTTTTTTGTATTTTCACGCTCTTTTTTGCACGTCCATTTGTTCATCATTAATGTGATTTTTTCTTTTTATTTTTACTCAACGTTTTTCTTCCTTTGCCTGAAAAAAAGAGAAACAAACGTGGATTTGTAAATGAATTTGAGCAAATATTTAGCATTCTTCATGCAATAACACAATTAAAACATTCATCGGCACTTCATTTTCTGAATTAATTATTAATATTAATTATATGAATAAAATAGTAACAATAATTAATATATAAATCTGTTTTATTAATAATTAAATACATAATAATAAAAATGTACACAAACATGACAAAAGTGTATAAAGAATAAAACAGGAAAAGAAAAGTAACATCCCCTCAAAATGTACAACATTTCGTTACATTAAATATTAACTTCATGCAGGCTTACTTAATAAGAAGGAAAGAAAGGCAGAAAGAAAGAACAGTTGCTATTAATCGCTTATTATGGCAAAGTGTTTCATCCTGTGTGCTCCGAACGTTTCGTCAAGAATAATGAATAGGTAGAAGGTTGCAAAGTGCTTGGCAGCAGTGTTTCACAAGAAATAACAAGAAGCATCGACTTCAACAACGCATAACCCGGAAAACATTCAACTTTGACTATCATTTTGTTTTCTTCTTTTGTTTTTTAAACATATATATTTTATTATCATTTTTCTTCATTTCATACATCAAACATATGTATAACAAATTATGCGAAATATCGTTGGCACCTGCATTTTTTGCCGTTTGACTTAAATTATTACACTTACAAAATAGTACAATAATTAACAATTATCGTCTACATAATTTTCCAGTAAACTGATACTATCTGTAGATTATTTAAAAGTACAAGAAATCCGATTCAAATCGATAGAAAATTTACACGACTATAAAATAATAAACCTTTAAGATTAATCATTTTAAAGATTTATCACTATCTTTTGTAAGTTTTCATTAGATTGAAGTGCATTTCTTGAATTTTTAAATAATTTGTAATGGTTTCAGTTTACTGGATTCATATTCTATTATATATACACACAAGTATTAAAGTCATCTTGTTTTTTTGGTTTCATTAGAACACAATGGATTAGAAGATTCTCAGAAGAAGGCTTATGTGTCAAATTCGTCTGAACGTACAGCATGCTGTTCACGGCACTCTAAGGAACTAATTGTATCTCCAGTCTCGACATTAATCACTTTCGTCATTGTTGAACACAAAAGATCGGCAGAAATCCTCTTGCGTGCTTGGCTCACTTGGTTCGTGCATTTCGTCTACGTTTTTGAATCTGGATAGTTTAGCTCGGCTACTTGTCTTCTGCCTGTATCGCGCATACATACCTTTAGTTCAATTACGTTCAGAAACAAAAAGATTCCCGTGAAAATCGTTTTTCAATCAACTTACAAGGCATATTAATCAAATTTATATCTTTCATTCTGAAAATTACTGAGAATATTAAAAGGATGGTTGGTCTTCAATAGTCTACGAATGTTTCAATTATAAAAATGTATTGAATATTTCAAATGAATTCTTTAAACAAAAATTGAAATTTATTTCAATAAATTAATAGTTCCCTAAATATACCGGAATTGTATAAAATATTTATGTTGAGTATAGACTAAATATTATAATTGTCTATACTATAATAAATATTATAATTGACTAAATATGATAATTGAATAGAAATAATTTTTTGAATGATTCTTTTACATAGATAAAGCGATTGAAAAACGTTTCGCAGGTTTGAATTAAATGTCAAAAGTCGGCAATAAAGGACGAAAAGGTACACCAACAGTGATCATAGTTCGCTTTTCATTGGTGTTTACCATTAATTTGTAGATATTAGTATTATAAGAGCGGGTCTACTTGCGTGCATTACATATCTATGATTCCATATAATAATTCCATGTACCAAAGTTAAATAGCTCCAAATTAGAGTTTCTCTAGAAAGAACAACTTCTAAAAGGTTTTAGGGAGTATAGCATGCAATCTTCAGGTTTGTTTCATTATTTGGCTTTTTCGTGTAACTTATCTCCAGTTTTAGAGGATGCTTGAATTAGCATGGAAATAGGTGAGCGGGGGAAGACTGGAACAAGTGTTAAAAATTATTTATTCCAAAGTAATAAAAAGTGGTCGTGAATATACAGACATGAAATACAGTCGTGAATATACAAATAACAAAACAAAATGCAGTTTTGTTCCGGTCTTCGAAGTGCCACATGCGCACATCATTATACGACTAGTTTACGATTTGTAATTTTTACAATAATCGGCGTGCTTTTGACGGGCTCTAAGTTTGGATGTATCTGAACGATATTCACCACCACCGAACGGGGAAGAGCACGTATAGGTGTCACCTGCCGGTGACAACTGGCGAGGCTACTTGGACTTGGAAGAAGATTTTTTGGTCTTAGTGTATTCGTTACCCCAAACCAGACGATCCATCCACTCGCCCACGTAATACAGCATTGTCACGAAACCAAACAGCACGGCAAAGAAGACTGCTCGCAGTGGCGTTGATAACACTTCCATTATTGGGTACACCCAGACACCGCTCTTTAAATAAACTACGTGCATCCTAAAAATAGAAAATTAATTAGAATTTGAATATATTTAAATAAGTGTAATATTATTACATTTGTAATTTATACAAGTCAAATTAAGAACGTAATTATTTTTATTCACAAAATTAAAATATAATTACAATATGTGTGCATATCGTACACAAAGAAGAACATTGCGTGCAAAATATAATTAAGATATTATGAAAGTAGCGAATATTTTCTTGTTTCATTGCGTTTAGCCATATAAACCTGTATATGATATTATTTAACGCAGTTAGGAAAACGTGTTACATTATTTAGAGTAATAAAATATTTGATGTTTGAAAGAATACGTTTTAGGTCATATGGATGAAATGAATAAATATGAATCAATATTTTACGCAAATTCGCTCAGATATTGATTTTGCAAAATGTTTTATTGCAATTGCAAGCCTTTTTTAACTCTTAAATAAAAAGATATTTTCTATACTTTACAATTCATGGCCTTCTTCCAATTTAATGCATTTTAATTCAACTTCACTTATTGATTCAACATTGAACTATATTTTGCAATAGATTTCTCTTTCGAATATAAAACGAAATTTAAAATGTCCATTTGCAATGAGCATTTCATTAGATAATTCAGTACTTCATCAGATAATTACTTAGAGCCATAATTTATTCATTTACTATTTGTTTTGCACACTGTACTTTATATTTTAGTTTAATTACATTGCTATGATTGATGCAAATTTGAATCTGTTTTTAGTATTATTCCAATTTCATTATAATTAATGATATTGTAAACAAAATGATCTTAAATAAAATTTAAATGATTAAATATTATTTATAGGAAATTGTTTACCATATGAGATAGGTAAGCATAAATATAAGCAGACCAGTGAGTCCAGCCGTTCTACTTGGATACTGTCTAGGAGCCATGATCATTTCTAAGACAGTCGATACCATAATCATAGTGTGCATTAAATGATTTAACCACCATGGGAAATATGGATCCAATGCTTTAGGTAAAACTAGTTCTCGATCGACGAACATCAGTCCCCAGAATGTTATGCCAACAAACTGTAAAATATAAACAAAATTTATATGTTTTTTGTTTAAACAATTAAAACAAACAATAGTTTTACTAATGATTTAAAAATTTTAGTTAAAACAAAAAATTATTTCATATTATTAAATTTTGTTAGGATATATAACTCTTTGCTGTTTTCATTTTTTATTATTTTGTTACTTTTTATTGTATATCGGAATTGCTTTATGTAGCATATAATTGTCTTGATTTCAGGTGAAATTATGTTGGACGTAATGCATACCTACCATGGCGACTGGGAAACTTAATGTTGCATGCATGTAATCCTTCACTTTACGAATGAAGGGCACTTTTTTCGTCGTCACTTTGTTTGTGCCAG
This sequence comes from Gryon sp. ZL-2020, assembly GCA_022817425.1. Lineage (NCBI taxonomy): Eukaryota > Metazoa > Arthropoda > Insecta > Hymenoptera > Scelionidae > Gryon > Gryon sp. ZL-2020. The sequence continues at coordinate 11,313 of JABFPJ010002904.1, forward strand.
CGAAGTCATTAAGAAGACAAACAAAGAAGAATACTGCTTGAAGAATCTGCAAATCAAATAAAATTAATTGTGTTAATTTTGTTGACCCAAGCAAAAATAAATACAGAAATGGTATTGTAAGTTTTGTTATTTTAATTGACATCAATCAAATTTAAGTGCCTGCAAAAGTACGGTTTTCTTAAGCTTGACAGTGCAATGTATTTCAATTGAGAGATTATCTCTCATGGATGAAAATATAAAATATAATTTTATATTCTACATACATGACATAATGCCGCAATTAATATATAAATAATATATTTTTTAATATTTTTATATTTTTTATGTAAAACTGCATTTGCATAAAATGTATATTTTATGCAGATCGAAATATATAAAAAATATAAAAATGAAATACAATATATAAAAAATATATATAATTTATATGTATTTTTATTTCTTATCAATTTGAAAGCTCATATTGATTTATTAATGACACTTGTATGTCTCTGCACATATATACTTTAATGACACTTTAATGACACGTGCAAATAAGACGTGGACTTTGGAAGTTATCGATGATTGTTGTTACATTAATATTGCTTAAACATCATGAGACATTGTTATGTCTAACGTTAACTACATGATGAACAATTCAGACGATTCAAGCATTAAAAAATGTACATTTTTGTTTTGCTATTTTTACTATACAAATATTCTTTACAAAACGAAAACAAATTTATAACTTTTTAATATGAACTAAAAATTAATTAATTTTGTAAATTGATTTTAATTTTAATTAATATAAGTCACTTGTTTTCTGATGACAATCAAATCATCAAATGATTTTTACACACAAATTTGCATTGCAATAGGAAACCGCAGCAAATAATGCACACATAACCAGTTAAATTAATTACAATTAATTTCTAAACAAGTATGTTTCACGTTTCTATAATTACGTAATGGTCAGTTTGTCGCTTTCGTACATTAACATTGCTTTGATGTCAACTGAGAGAGTTCAAAAAAAAAACTTTTGTACAGACATGAATTGCAATGAAATAGCATCGCAAAGAATTATCCATTACACATGATAAATGTATATCGATAGACCTAATTTTTTGGAATGGGGCTCAGTCAACTTATACGGAGTTATTTCAACTTTCCCTGTCTTTCATGATCAGATGTTGTGGTCCACTATGAAAATTTCTCTATTATGTAAAGCGGTCTGGGAAATACTTTTTTTGTAAACTACAAAGTACTGCATATATAGGTATATATGATACACTTATATGTAATCAAGTTTATACTATGTGCGAGAGAATCGTATATCTAATCATAATAGTAATAACATCTGTTTGCAAATTTTGCGATGTAAACGCGGAATGCATCACGAACGTGTCAATCAAAACGCATGTGCTTTAATATGTAAAATAGTCATTATTATTGCGGAAAGAGATTTTATTAGAAAGTTTTTAATGCGAATCAAATTCAACGACGCAAATAATAAGATGATTATTGCGCGATATAATTAATTTCTTCTTAAGTTGTGTATATTATAAGGTGTGAAATTCAGAGGTTTTATGAAATTAAGATTTTAAATGTTCATTGCATTTGCATTTTATTTGTTAATTCAAAAGAGTGCATTTTTTAAAAATAAATAAATAGATATTTGACAAAAATATTGAATCATTTTTGTTATATTAATTTCTTAATTCTTTTAAATTAAGATTTTAAATGTGAATTGCATTTGCATGTTATTTGTTAATTTAAAAAGTGCAATTTTTTAAATAAATTAAATATTTTACAAAAATATTAAACTATTTTCAATTTTGCAATTTTGTAATTGTTTTAAATTAAGAATTAAAATGTTTATTTAATTTTCATGTTCTTTGTTAATTTAAAAAGTGCATTTTTTAAAAATAAATATATAGATTAGATGTTTTACTAAAATATTGAACCATATTCATGTTATAGCAATTTTGTAATAATTTTAAATGCAGATAAGAAATTTTAGTTTCATTTTTGTTAATTTAAAACGTGCAATTTGTTAAATTAATAAATAAATTATATTTTTTTAAAAAAATATTCAACCAGTTTCATATCACAACGACTTTTGTAATTCTCATTTAATCACAAAACAAGTTTTACACCATCGTCGTTCGGGTTTGTCTTTGTGTCGATAATAATAGCTTTTCATTGGCTCACTGATCTGCAGTGGATTTTTTGTTGTTGTTGTTACACTATTTTTGTTTTACAGTATAGTATTGATTAAAAATTTGTTTACATTGAATATTTTTCAGTGATGCAAATTGCAATAAAAGAAATTTTTTTCTGAAAATTCCTTTTTCAGAAAAAATTTCTTTTTCTTTTTCATAAAATTAAACAAAATTCAAAATTATACCCACCGCATCCCAGAATGTGAGAAACTTAAATTTGCCTCCATATGCGTTATGCATTTTTGCGACATTTTCCGGGACATTCGTGTACATATAATCATAATAAACAGAAAAGGCAAATTGCGCGCAGGCAATCGCATGAAATCCAATCAGAAGTGTATCTCGCATTGTGCGCTAATTTGCCAATGGGTACCGAACGGAACGTGGTTCCTCTTTTAAGGCTTTGTTTACACTAAATAATGCACGAAATAACAAAATCTAGCATGTACTTATAAATTCAGACAAATTATCGCGATAAAACTTTGTCACGTTCACCCTTTGTGTTACTTTTTTCATTTGTTTTTTAATAAAATAAAAAATTAAAAAATTACTTAACCAAACCATATCCTCATAGAAAAAATGTATTTTGCAAAAAATATAACTTTGTACCACTTTTTACATATGTAAACTATATTTTAAATATATTTTTTGTATTTTTTTTGTATTTCAGAAATATATAAAATATATAACTTTTTAGTGGAAATACATTTTATATATTTGAATTATGTTTTTGCTAATATTTCTAAATATATTTTTTATCACGAATAAAAAAAACGAATTAAAAATTGAAAAAAAAACTTTCGTTTCATTTCATTTAACTATTTTAAATTTTAAATTAACATATTTAACAATAATTAATATATGAATTGAGTATACTTTTAATGACTAAACTTTTAATGTTGTTATATTAGCATTTGACATTTAAGCCACTTAAATTGTTTCATTTTCGCAAAGTTTTTAATTAAAAGGATTTTCTGCGGACTTATCAACGCAATTGTGTTATATTGTATTACCGTGTGTAAAGGACAAAAGCGTGTTTGGCTAAAACCACATGGATTATACTATATATACGAGCTGTGTCAGCACTGTTTGCATTACATTTGAGAAAATGATTAACACAAACACGCGCGATTATGACATATTTTTAAATGCAATATTTGTTCAAATACATTTCACGTTTCGACAAATCAATCACGGATTGTCAAAATTGAACAGCTAAGTCATCAAATAAAATATACGTTATACTTTGTACATGGAGAAAATTGTAGTTTGCAGGTACCATTAATGTCATTTCTATCAGTCAAATTATGACAATTAAAAAATATTGCAAAAAAAGTTTCATATTTCATTTTGGTTTCTGTTTATTTTTTATGTAAGTTTATAATTGGAAATGTCAAAATTAGCATTTAGACAAACCGTACATACAATATTTGATTAATTACATGGTTGCTTTGATGTATAAAAAGTAACGTTGAAAAAATGCATTTAGGTTTAAGTTGGAAAGAGAAAAAAAAATAAACAATTATGTCTGATTATAGCTGTAGCTATATTTATTAAACAGAACACTGTGTCTTAAAACTATCTGGGTTAGCTATGTAAATAATTACGAAACACAAGCAGATCTTGCAATAAGACAATTACGCGACAAATATGTGCAAAAATAATTATGGCGTGTCTAGACGAGACACATAAATGTAAACTGATCTTTTCTTAGCCATAGAAAAATGTCTTATGTCATTAAGACAGTCATATTGTATTATTGAGTATGTAGGTATAATGAAACAAGTGTTTTGTGAAACCGACGTTTGAGTAGAATTTTTATGTCAATTCACATTAGAATGTACAATAATGTATAATGAATAAACGATGACGTGAGTTTAAATTAAAAAAACTCATTATATTTGTATAAATTATTTTAAAGTATTTAATATATTTGAAACAATGATTTATCTCTTTATTTAAAAATTAAAAAAAAACTCACATAAAATCAGAATAAAATATTTGCAATTTTTACTTCAAGAAAATATTTTTTAAAACATGTCAAAAAAGTTTATTTGACAAACTTTGTTTTTTAAATTTAATAAATAATTTATTTTAATTTTATATTAAATATACATATTTTTTTGTTTACTTCTTTTCTAATTATTTCTGTAATTTTTTTCTCATTTAAATATCGCGACATAAAAGTGCATAATTTACAAGAAAAATCAGTTTTTCTGACACACAGGATTAGATGTATTTGCATGTATATGTTTTCTCTTTTTTTTCTCCCTATATTCTTTGTTGTATTTGTGTACGAGGCTATTGACCGCAAGCATCAAGTCGCAATTGGCAACGCCAAAAATTTAATTATTTATGACTTTGTGTGGAGACTCTTATATGTATATTGTCGTCGATCACAAATGGGCTCGTTATGAACTTTCTCCTAGTCCTTCAAAATTATTCAAAGTGCCGTGGTTAAAAAGTTTCAAAGACCGCGAAAGAATTAAGTCACAAGCTTTCGCCTTTTTTTATATACGACGCGGCCCGCTGCGTAATATTTATGTAATGACCGGCACACATTTCTACAATTGAATTTTGTAATTCATTTTATGCCGTTAATAAATCATATTATTGTTTATTGTTGTTGTTATTATTATTAGTATTATTATTATTATTATTATTATTATTATTATTATTATTATTATTATTATTATTATTTCTATTATTATTATTATTGTAATTATTATTATTATTATTATTGTTGACTGAAAAATTGAACAATTATTATTGCGGTATAAATTAGCTTACAATTGAATTAACTTCATTTTTATGTTAATAACATATAAATTAACTGTGGCTATTTTTAAGTTGTCATAAATTTAAAATAGAATGAATACATTGAGTGGAATTAATTTCATGCAAAATAAAATTAAATATATTACTCTATTCATTTTTAGACTTTTTATGTGACGAACTCTTTGTTTAAATTACTTTTGGAACCATAAATTTATTTGATTATATAAGGCTTTTTGCATTAACTAATAATTTGTACATTTAAAAATATGGACATTTATTCTTTCAATTGCTTTCATTACTTCATAATACTTGTGATTCGAATTATTTGCAGTACATTGCCACATATTTATGTTCTAAATTTAATAACTATGGTAGCTATAGAATTTTGCGAATGACATTTGTATGATAAAATTAAGCTTTAATTTATAAATCAGTAAATAAATTATTTTGAGTTAAATTTTTATTTGAAAAGTTAACTTTTCAAACTAAAATATAATTGTATTTTAGTTTATGTATAGAGTTTGCGGAAAAGTACGTCTTTTTATAGTTGATCAATGAACAGTGAAATTAACTTTATTAAAGATTGTATTAATTTATAAATTTTAGTTATTTTTGAAAATTTGGATTTTTTTATTCTTTTTGAAAGTTCATTTTCTTTCAGTTTACTAATAATTTCAATTTATTTATTAACACAAAAAATTTGTTTCTTTTATACATTTAAATATTATTACATATATATATATATATATATATATATATATATAAGATGTTTGAGATTGATTTATGATTGAATATGTTAAGTTCATTCTTGTTTTGTACTGAAATACTTCATAGAATATTTGATTTAAAATGATAATGTGTTGTACTTTTAATCTAAACAATTATGTAATAATGATATGTTGTATTAATTACAATATTTTAATTACAGAAAATATGACAAAATTAGAATACAATAGTTTTTATGAAGACACTTTTAATTGTGTTAATTACAATCAATGCCTATAAAAACGTGTCTAAATTTAATAACTTGTGTAATTTTATGAATACTAACAAAAATACACTACCTTGAAATTATAATCAGACATAATTGAAATGTGTTTACGAATGTCAGATCTTAAACCGCCTTCATTATCTCATATCAGTTAAAATGAATGTCATGTTTTCTTTCAAGATAAATGTAAATTCATAATAAGCCCTGGCAATTAGATTTTCTATTTATTGTAAAATACATATTCTTATATGTCTATTTACTATGATATCAAGAACAAAAATTGTGAGGAAAACAAGAAGTCATCTGCATTATGAGAGATAATACATTCAAAAGTAGACAGCAAAGAAAACATTTTTCTTCAGTTCTTTTAATAGAAGCATAAGATCTTCGTCGATAGACTCAGACAAAACTAGTTTCATTTGTATCAAACTCAAACTGTCTTTTTTCTCCATGTATTCAAAATTCTTATCATATTTTCAATACAAATATACTAAACATCCTTTTAATATAAAATTATTAAATATTTTATCATACCAATTATATGATCG
>JABFPJ010002905.1:0-17814 GCA_022817425.1 Gryon sp. ZL-2020
AACAAAATAAAAAAGGATATTTTTAGACAAACACTTGTATATTGTTCCAAGATAAAGAGTCATTAACTGATAAGCATATTAAGACAACTTATAATATGCTTATTATATTACCAAACTAAAATTTTTTCTATTATTTTCAATATGAGGGTGTCCCTTGTACTGAAAACACGAAAATTCCTGGAATTGTACTGGAATTTTATATTTACAAAAATCCACTTTATTCGTACTGGAAAAAATAATTTGACAGATCATTGTAGTAGAATAATAACTTTTTATGACAGTTTTACTTAGCCTTGGAATTTAAATAAATTTCTCAATTTAAAGATAAATTGAGAAAAAATTGATAATTATTATAAAAAATAACAATTACATTTAATTATAAAAAATGTTTAAATATCAAAAAGTGTTAAAAGATGAAGAAATTATGGAAATTTAAAGTTCACAAAATTGAATCTAAAATTGAATCTAAGAATATTTAAATTCAGAGAACTTGAAAATTTAAAAAATTTAGAAAATTGAAAAATATCAAAAATTATAATACTTCAATACAATTCAACACTTTTACAAAATGTGAAAAGTTCATAAATTATTCACTTGAAACATTTGTTCGAAAATTAAAAATTCAATTTTTAACAATTTTATTTTCTTTTTTTTTAATTAAAGAAAACAAGGACTTTTTAAAGACTTTAAAAAAGTGTTAAAAAATGAAGAAATTATGAAAATTTAAAGTTCAAAAAATAAAAAATTTGTGTTTGAACAAAAAATTTCTTTCTTCTAAAATTTAATCTAAGAATATTTAAATTCAGAGAACTTGAAAATTTAAAAAATTTAGAAAATTGAAAAATATCAAATATACATATAAAACATTATTATACATTTAAAACATTTATTAAAAAAATTAAAAATTAAATTTTTAATAATTTTATTTTTTTTTAAATAAAAGAAAATAAGGACTTTCTAAAGACTTTATTTTAAAAAGAAATTCCAAGGAAGGGAATTCGAAATGGAATCTTTTTCGACAAAATTTGAAATGCACCATTTTTCAGTTAAAGTCAAAATGGAATCCTTTTCAACTTTTCCTTGAAATAAAATATAAAAAAATAGTTTTCGCAAGAACCGTCGACATATAAATATTAGCTTTTAATTAGCCGACTGAAATTCAAAGCAGCCATTCCTTAATGCAAATCATTCAATTCGACCGTGGGAATTTGAGCTCACTGCAGGTGAAAATATTTTCTTTCAAATTTCTGAAAAAAAAGAAGTAATAAAATTGACTTTGACGCTATGTTTATTTATAAATGTGATATAAGTTAAATTAATGGCTCACTTTTTTGTTCAAAACTTTGCAGGTGCAAACATTTGGAGGATCCATAAGAACGCGCGTAGAATCACTGGAAAGATTGGAGCAACAAGCCATCAATGTCGAACAACAGCATGATCAGGCAGCAAGTGGAAGAGCCGTTCAAAATGCATATAGTTTTCTCTGACGCTTGGTGCATAGCAATCAATCAACTGCAAATATGAATCATCACACAGACTGAACATTCGATTAGATATTATATTTTATTTATCGTAGCTTAGGTTCATTAATCTATATTTTCGTCTAATTTTAATGAGCAAGGATCTTTTTTGTATTATTTATCTTTTTTTTAATTATTATATATAGAGTTATACATGTATATATATTTGTATGTATATATATTAGAATGTCTGTAACGAAATGATTTTTTAAATTAAATAATTCAATGATGCAGTGTGAAATTAAAATTGAATAATTTTGCAGAAAATTAACTGACTGATGAAGTAACTTATTCATTTTGAAGTAAAATGTTTGATTTTATATATTATATACATGATATATTTGTTATACATACATGTTATACATATTAAATAAATTGTATACATTGAAAATGTTATAATTTATACAGACTTTTATTTCGAAGATTTAAAGTAAATTAAAGTAAAAAAAAATAAAAGACATTCTAATATATATGAAATCCTTGCTTTTTCATTTACGATTGAATTCTGTTTCACTATTTATTACTGATTTGTTCAATCAACGATACGCGAGTATTACTTTACACTTAGTTGAAACTGATTCGACTATTTGTTACTATCGTAACTTTTCAATCAATTAAATTACCAAAAGAAAAAAATAACTAAATTATTAGTTTCAATGAATTGCACTTTTGTGTACAAATTAAATGGAAAAATGTCATAATTTATTTTTCAAATACTCATAATATAATTAATTTATTTAAACTATATTTTTTAGTATTAAAATTAGAAATATTTGATATAAATATAATGTCATTTGAGAGAAAGAATCATTGTTTTAGAAAATTGAAAATATCTAAATTTCAATTCATTTTATATTTAAACAAAAATCTTGTATTAATATATGTAATTTAATTAATGAATATAAATACAAAATTGAAATAAAACAAATACTCGAATCAGAAAATGAGTGGAATGAATCTGTCGAAGCGCATTCCTACTTTGTACATAGTAAATTTAACAATTTGTATATATTTGTATCATTTTAAGACAAATACGTGCCATCACAGTTTCTCTTTTGGTTTGTCGTCGTTGTATTTACTGTAATATAAGCCTCCTCTTTTTTACAGCCGAGCTAAAGTTTTTGTAACAATTGTCGTTTATTTTTATATATACAACATTAAGAAAAAAAAAGACAAACAAGCAAGAATTTCATTTTTGTAATTCATTTAATATTTAAAATCTTCCGAAACTCGGTGATGTTGAGAGCGAGAAGAACATATTTATACATCTTTCCATTCATTATTTATTGCATAATTTATATATACATATGTTTATTACTTTTTCTTCTTCTTCTTTCATTCTTGAAATTGTCTACGTGTTTGCGAAAACAAATGATTATGTGAACGATTGAAAGGAATTTGTGGAATTTCGAACACTTTTAGTTATCATTGAAAAATGAATTTGAATTGGCTTTTGCATTGATATAACAAAAAAAAGAAAAAAAAAACAAGATGTAACAATAATAGCAAACTATGTGAATACTGTTGAATGTGAAATTGTAAAAACCACAGATCTTGTTGAAATCCTTGTAATATTACAATCATATATTTTTGCATCGTCTATCCAGTGTACTTTTCCAAAGCATTGTGCTACTAAAGTGCTCGAAGAAATTGAAAAAAATTAAATCGGTGAATTGTAATTGTAATTCTATCAGACTGTCCAGTGAACACATTTTCATATATTCAATTTTTTCTTATTTTTAGCAAACAAATTTATTATAATTATTTAAATTGTTAATTTATATTATTAATAATAAAATATAAATAATAATTCATTACTTTGAATATTCAATTTTATGATATATAATAAATATTTAAATTAGAATTTGTGTTTGAATATTATTTGATTGAGTCACTGGACACTCTATTCAATAGTATATAATATCAATTGTATTGCTTTCGAATAATTCAAATTAGTGTACGATATTTCATGCGACGAGAGCACTTCGTCAAATTTCGATATTGAGCTCATCGATTGATCTAATGTATTTTATTGTATTTATTCTATACAATTTCTGTTCAAACTTTGTGTTTTTGCAATTATGAATTGTAATTATGAACAACTAAAAAATGGCCATTTAATATTGTTTCATCCGAGTATGCATGATTAAATGAGTACATTCAATTAGCTAATAGATCATTTGTATGCAGTAAATTCTCTCTTTCTCTCTCTCTCTTATCTAGTCTGAACATGTAATTACAGAAAGAAAAGTATCTGAACAAAATTTTGGCTTTCATTTCACAAAACCTCTGACCTATTTATTTAAATAAATTATTTATACAAAAAAAATTGTTTAATAAAAAAAAGCAAACAAATCTATTTTAATAAAATATATTTTTTATTCAAATTATAAATGTAAAAAAATACTTAGTAATGTACAATATTTAATAATTTAATGATTGAAACTTAAAATTAATCGTCGTTTTCTGATTCGATGAGAGGAGAAATCTGAAAAAATAAACGAATATGTTAATTCAGTTATATTTTTCGAAATAATTTTTGGCGTAATTTAATAAAATCAAATTCTCACGTAATATTCAATATAAAAAGTATGTCCTTCCTCAACTCGAATCATGTGTTGAAAACATAACAATCCATTAACATCGGTTCTTATAGAAACTTTATTTGAGCACATAAGTGCCTTCATTGCCGGTTTTATATGACTGAGCTTGTAATGTGAAGTTTTAGCTTCTTTGCAGGAAAAACTGTCGATATAAGTGCTGTCGTGGGGAATTTCAACGCAACACTCGCCGGCAACTCCGTTGGTGCTTATCCTGAAGTATGGCGGAGTTGGCGACAGGAATAACTGTAATAATCAAAATTGTTTTATTTTTAATATAATAATAATATTAATAATAATATAAATATAAGTTCTATCACATGCATCAACTTTCAGAATTGCAGATATTTCAGAATCGGAAGAGATGGAAGCAGGAGCGGATGAAGGATCGGATGCAGTAAATAGAAGCAGTCCTTCGGATAGTGACAAAAGTAATGTAAATAGTAGCAGTGATAGCAGTGATGAATCCTGAAAGGAACTCCTAAACGAAGTAACAAGAGAAAGAAATTGAAAAATAAAATGTGTACAAAAAAGAAAGCGCCAATTTCACGCAAAAGATTTTATAGTATTTCAGTTGGAGAAATAGAATTTCAAACATATCTTTTGCAAGGTGAGGAAGGTCAATTAAACGTGGATAAGATGTTTACCTTTATTCGTAACATGATGCAAAACGAATACGAAGTCAAATGTCCAGTTAAATTTAAAACAACGCGAATTAATCAGACGGCTGTGGTTACATATGGATACTGTATTTACGATGAGCATCATCTTTCATTCAAATATCAATTTTTCAATCTGGATATGAATAAAGAAACAATCGTAACAACAAAAACAAAATGCAAGAACGTAACTCATCCAGAAAAGGTAAAATATTTTTAATTGCGTGGTGAAGCACGGTTGAAAAGAAATAAAAAGAAAAGTTGCGGAGAAATTGAAAAATATACCTCCAAAGCAGTATCTATATGGAAATATGCAGCACCTTCATCGATTACCAACATACCAAAAGGTGCTTTCTGAAGACATTTGCGAAGATACAGAAAGAATTCAAAATCGTGATATAAATGATATTGTGATAAAAGGCATACAAGAAAAGTCAAGATGTAAGCAATATATACAGTACGCGTCATAATCACCTGAACTGACTGTTCTGCTATATTCAAAGGAACAATTACAATTTCTTGACGATAAAACGGATTTCATATTTATGGATGCAACGGGAAATGTGAACAGAAATCTACTTCCAGATGATTACAACAAACCATTGTATTACGGAATTGTCATTTCAGTTCGTGGAGAAACATTACCTGTAACTGAAATGTTAACAACTGATCATACGGCAAAAATATTAAGCATTATCTTAGTAGATTTAAAGATTTTTTTGCATCGCAACAAAAAACGTTGGCCCATAAGCAAAGTTGTCGTAATAGATTGGAGCTGGGCCTCGATGAATGCTTTACTTAGAGAATTTGTTGACAAGTCATTGCAACAGTATTTAAATTCCTGCATCGAAATAGCTGTGGGGAAATATAACAAGCCAATTGATTTTATGTTAATATACACATGATGCGCCCACTTGACAAAACGCATTCAAAGAAATACGAAAAAAAATAACAACGAATGAAAAGATTTTAAAGTTTTTCATAACAGGTCTGAAAGTTATGATCCTCAGCAAGAGCTTGGAAAAAGTGGAAGAGGTGTTCAAAAATTTATTGTATTAATGTAAGATGTGAAGGTCATGACATGTCCTTTCAAGAAATAGAAACATCAGACATTAATACTGAGGAAGTAAAGGAACATTCATCTCATTTTATGAATTCACCGTTTTACCATCTGTTCAACAAAACCTTAGCTGCAATTGAGTCTCAAGTGCTGTTAGTTGATGAAGCAGAGCTTACAAATGATTTGCAGTGTATTGAATTAATAGATTATTGATGAAATCATGTATGCCCTATTTACCAATGTGGTCAGTAATTATTGTGTCCAAAGTGATACCAGATTTTGATAGAATAAGTAACGCTTGCAGAAGAAAAAGTTACCAATTGGACAGTTTGTTGACAAACAGCGATTAAACATTTCAAGAATTATTTCACTGTTGCAATGTGAAACTGATTTAACATCTACAGTATCAAGAAGACAAAGAAGACATGAATTACTTGCGGAAACAGCTGAAAACAACAAGTGAACTGTACTGTTGCCGCAAAGAAAAGGAAAGTGCCGCTTGCATCAAGGGAGAATGACGTTCAGCAGAGAAAGACTCGATTAACAGATGAAGCATTCAATGATGACGCAAAGGAACAGTAGATGCGAAAACGACATCCAAGGCTAAAACATACTGGACTGTCTCTTGGCAATATTGCTTGCAATTTGGCAAAAAGTCCAATTGAAATGGAAAAAAGAAACAATGACTGATATTTGTGATGCTGGTAATGATATATTACTGCAAGAAGAAAGTGCGCAAAGTTCCACAAACGACGTAGAAGCGTTATCGATGTTGCACGAACAACAAATAGACATGCAATCAAATGTATCGACTTCAATGAAATCCATTACTCAGAGCGAAAAATCACAATATGAAAAGACATTATACAATGGATTGTTCCTGGATAGAGAATACTACTACGCAGCAAAAGAGGAAATGACATTTGGCAGATATTGCACTTGGGATCCAGATATACCTGTTATCAGTGATAATATGTATGTGCTCACCACTAATCAGTTCAGTACTTTGAAAAAGGATCAAGCAATCTACGCTGCGGTTATAGATACACATATTGTCAGTAACATGACATCTTGGAATGAAGAAATCATATACGTTCCTCTACTATATACAAGTTCCATATTGGGAGAAAAGTGCTGTCCATAATCATTCAACGGTTATCCAGAAGTTGATTTTGAGAAACGGAAAAAGAATGTAATACTTATGCCATACCTGCATGAAGAGCACTACAGATTACTCGTAGTCAATGTGGACGACAAATCTATTATGCATCTGAATCCATCTAAAAGAGTTACCGATATTAGACGAAGTATAAGCATACTATTGGATCTTTTTGAAGCAAGCAATGATTGGACGTTATTTGGCCAATTAAAAGTATTTTCATGGAAGGTAGTAGAATATACTGGAATACGATCATATCAACAGGATGACACTAATTACGGCTTATACTTGATAAATATATAATAAATTGAAACATTTCGATCTTTGAATCTACACGAACCATTTATGCAGACTATCACAAAAAATGATGTACAAAAGTTATTTAACATTTCAGTAATCTTATTTTTCAATAACATAAAAATTGATCATTTTTACAATCTTCAAAAACGTACTTCATATCACACTTTTATCAACAAATATTCTAATAAATTAATCGTTTTTATATTTTAAAATAACATTTTATAATTTATTAAACAATATTTTGTGGTAAAAAAATAATGTATAAGGAAAAAAAGTATTTTTAATGACATTTAAGACATTATAAAAATAAAGTAATTCCCTCCCCCGTACCTCACGAGTGAACCTCCTTAAATTAGATCTATTACAATATTTTTTTACAAACAAAATTTTTTTTATTACCTCCATTACATCGCTAGTATGATCCAATTCAGCCAAAACATCTTTCAAAAGATCCGTATGCATCACTACTTTATTTACAACATTTTCTGCGTCCACATGAAAATCTAATAACTCATCTGGATCCTGTGTCTTTAATGAACAATCCGTAATTATACCTTCGAATTCAATTAAAACCGTAACTGGATATCCTGTATCCTAAAAAAAGTCCAAATTCCATTACAATGCATAAACTAAAAGCAACAAATTTTACAACAAATACAATTTCTTATAATCTTCTTACTGAAATATTCCTTTTTCACTTTCAGATTCTAAACCAGTATTACTTAGTTATAAAATTAGACATGACAAAAAAGTAATTATGATTATCTATAAATGCTCACAAAAGCACATTAAAATCCACATTAATGAAGTGTCGAAATTACTTTACTTTATAGATTAATTGCATCGCGACGTTGCTCGTCGGTGTGTTAATGTTGCTCCAAAACATGAACAGACACTCCACAAGCACGTTCAAGTTAATACGAAAAATCACGTCTTCTTGCAAGGAAAAGTCGTCAAATGCTTTTGCTGGGATATAAGCACTGGCCTGCATACACTTTGCTTCTTCCACTGTGAGTTTGAGTCCGTGTTCTGTTGCAAAACACGTTGCCACCTGCAAAATTTATTCTTCATTTAATTTCCATCAAACGAATCTATTTCATACAAAATTACATTTTCATATTACAAGTTTTCCATTTTTTCCACTTTTTTTTTAATTTTCTTTAAGAATTCCTTTTTGAAAGAATAAGTATATAAATATGTAAATTTTAAATTCATATACATTACATTTTGTAAATGATTTTTTTTTTGGTTTTATTTTTACATTTTTTAAATCTGAATTAAATGACTTAAAATTAATTTCTTATACCTCTTGAAAGTTAATGGCTTTCAGCATATGCACAACTGTCTTCAGATTGCCTAGTTTCGCAATCAGTTTATAATTGTCACTCGTCGTCGACATTGTGCTTGTATGAGACTTGATAAAATAATTGTTCGCGAAATTGTGCCGGCGTTAAGCTCTGATGATTTAGCTTTTCAGCGTCGATTAGCGTTAACCAAATTGCCAAATTGTGTTCACAAGTTATCGCTAGTTTGTTTCTCAAAACGTCATTTCTGCAAAATAATAATATTCATTTGAATAATAATACATTTTTTTAATAATCAATATTCTTAATAATCATTTGCATAAATTTATTTTACATCAACATTTTAATAAATATCATTGTAATAAATATATTTTTAATACAAAATTTAATAACAATTTTAATATATTAATTTTTAATAAAAAAATTATTTAAATACAAAATTTAATAATAATTTTAATTAAATAATTTTAATATATTAATTTTTAATAAAAAAATTATTTAAATACAAAATTTAATAATAATTTTAATATATAAATTGTTAACTAAAAATTACTTTTTGTTTATTTAAATTTATTAAAATTTAATAACAATATTAATACATTAATTTTTAATTACAAATTTATTTAAATACAAATTTTAATAATAACTTTTTAGTTCATAAATTTGTAACAAAAAATTACTTTTTTATTTATTTAAGTTTATTAAAATTTAATACAAATTTTAATAAACTTAAATATAAATTAAAAATAAATTAATTTTTAATAACAAATTTATTTCAATACAAAATTTAATAATAATTTTAATAAATAAATTCTTAACTAAACATTATTTTTCATTTTATTTCTTTTTATTTATTTATGCAAAAAATATGAATGAAAATAAAAGAAAATGTTTACCGAAAGACTTCGCAAGTACAGTAGTTAACATTCGGAAACAAAGTGTATATAAATTCACAACTTTTGATCCGAAAAAAGTGCGGAACAAATTTATTCCCGTCGTCGGTTTCAGTTGCCGAAACTTTTGTTACTTGTTTTGCTTCGTATAATTCAATGGCTTTTTCCAATGTTGGTCCAAAGAAGTTAAATAATTGTAAAATGTTGTCATCTGTAACTACAAATATTAATTCAATAATTAAAAGCTTAATTTAAAACAGTTCATAAATTTAAATTTAAAAAAATTGTATTAACAAAATAAAAATAAATTTTTTTTAATTAAAAAATATTTTTTAAATATATAAATTTAAAATAACTGATATAATTTAAAATAGAAAAAAAATAATACAATTATATAATACATGTCAAACATACACTTCTTTTCTCGTTGAAAGTCTTCTTCAATGCTCTTCAAAAGCGTGGGAATGATTTTATGAAAATTAATGTCACTGTCATAAAATGATTCTGCATTGAAATTTATACTTGAATCAGAATGATTTGCCATTAACAATTAAATTTGAATGCAACCTTTTATTGTCAAATTGTGACATTTGTTTTGTTGTCAACAAAAGTGCAATGTTTTGTCGGATAGGTTAAGTTTTGCGCGGCAAATTTTTTGAATTTCATATTATGTGTTCTTCAAGACATGTTTCATTATTATTTGGCGAATTCGGAAATTAAGAATATTTTGTATTAAAAAAGGACGCACTTATGTGACTTGAATTGTCTATCCTTTTTTAATATAAAATATTCTTAATTTCCGAATTCGCCAATTGAAACTGTATATTATGATTATTATTATTTGAAAAAAATTGAAAAAAAAAATTGTTTGGGAAATTTTGTTAAAATAATTTAAAATACTTAATAAACAGCAAGTTAAATTTATATAATTGTTACAATTTAAATAATTTTCAGAGTAGAATTTTTTATTGAATTTTATATTTTATTATTAAAAAAAAAAAAAAACAAAAATAAAAAAAATTCAAAAAAAAAAAATGAAATAAGGAAATAAATCAGTCGATTAAGATTATATTTAAAATATGCATATGTTTGGAAAATCTCGTCAAAAAATTCAAAATAATTAATAAATAAGAAATTCAATTTAAATAATTGTTAAAATTTAAATATTTTTTAGAATATAATATTTTATTGAATTTTATATTTTGTTATCAAAAAAAAAAAAAAAAAAAATCCGAAAAAAATGAAATAAGGAAATAAATCATTCAATTAAGATTATATATTTAAATTTAAAAACATGCATTATATATGTAATCTGTATAATCATATTTCTGTAATAATTACACTTTTCTGTTATCACTTTTGATGTTAAATTCATTGAATTAAATTGAACGTTTTCTTATCTCAAATAAAATAATGTATTAGACAATGTTTTTTGTCCGACTCGCCCTATTCGTTGGATATTTGTTTTAGGGAATGATCGATAGCTAATTTTGATTAACTTTTTTTTATCTCTGACAAGTTTATAGGATATTGAAAAACCTTATAAAAAGTCACATTAAGTCCTCAAATGGTTTCAGTTAAAGTTTAAATTTGTCATAGTCAATATATATATATATATATTTATATATATATTGATAATATTATTATATATATCACATTTTGAATTTTTTATAAAAAAATATAATTTAAATAATTATTTATATTTTTAGTATTATATTAAAAAAATTAAATATTAAAAGTAATGAAACTTTACAATGTCGGAAATAAATGAACATTATTGGAAACTTCCTTCGGATATTGTTCCTGAATATTACAATATCACATTAAAGCCGGATATAATCAGATTCGAATTCAGTGGAAGTGTTGAAATTCAAGCGACGGTAAGAATTTTTGTATTTTGTATTATATTTATAAAAATATAACAAACATTAGAATAATAACAATATATTTTGTAAAATTTAAAATTAGATCTACAATTTGTGAAGTTAAGAAAAATTTAGTTTTTAATCTTGAAAAATATTTAATTAAAAGTTAAGAAAAGATTATATTTAAAACCACTTCATTTTATCTATTAATTATCTCTTCTATAAAAGTAAAGGAAAATGGAATTAGCTGAGATAAACAACAAAAAATTAATATTTAATATAAATAATATAAATAATTAAATATAATTGAATTAATATAATATTTAAATTTAATATAATAGATTGAATAAACAAAAAAATAAATTAATTTATTATATTAAATTTAAATTTAATATAATAGATTGAATAAACAAAAAAATAAATTAATTTATTATATTAAATTTAAATTTAATATAATAAATTAATATAACAGTTAAATTTAATTAAATTTGTATGATAAAAAAAATTATTATAAAAATTATTTATTTTTAATATAATTAAATTAAATTATTTTAATTATTTATTATTAAGTTATTTATTGCTTTTCTTTTTCAGATAAAAAATGCAACAAATATGGTTATCTTAAACCAATATGAATTGGACATCACACATTTAAATGTTAAAGTGCAAGGAGTTAATAAATCAATTGAAAATTTTGAGTTTGATGACACGGAGGAGAGATTATCAATAAAACTGCGCGAAACAATATGCGCAGATGAAGTGATAAGCGTATTTTTGGAATTCAATGGCAAACTCAATGATAATATGAAGGGATTTTTTACTTATCCATACACGTGGTACAATTTTGAATTTTAATTTAAATTCTTAATTTTTAAATTTTTTAAATACATTTTTTTATTTTAAATTATTATATTAAATTATAATATAGTATATAATATAATAAATATATAATATAAAATATAACATAATAAATAAATTTTTAATTATTTTATTGAATAACAAATTTTTAATTTAAAAAAATTTAATATTTACTTTGATTTTTGCATTTTTATGTTAAAGTTTGGCATTTTGATTTTTTAAAATTATTTTTTTTTATTTATAATTTTTGATATAATATTGACATTTCAGTGACGCAGGATATGTGAAATACGCGACAGCAACCCGATTCAAGCCGATTTATGCAAGAAGATGTTTTCCTTGCTGGGATGAGCCGATCTTTAAAGCGGTTTTCAAAATTTCAGTTTACCTTCCAAATGGAATCATTGCGTTATCTAATATGGTAAATTATTTTATGTTATATATCAAATTTAAAATTTTAAACTTTAAATATCTTCAAATTACAATTCTTAAATATTAAATTAAATATCTTCAATTTTGAAAATGTTGAACTTTACATTTCTTCAAATTTAAAATCAAAAACATTAAATATCTTTAATTTTAATATTTGAAACATTAAATATTTTCAAATTTAACATTTGACATTTTAAATATTTCTAAGATTATATTAAAATTAAATCTAGGAATCTAGAAATGTAACCAAAATTTATTTATTTAAGTTTAAATAATAATAAATAAATAAATTGTATTTATTTTACTTAAAGTAGTACAAAAATGAGCAAAATAAGTGATAGCACTTTAAAGTAAAAAAAAATTAAGATAAAAAGTTTGATTTGAAAATCACGATCAGCAGTTTAAACATTAAAATAAAATTTAAAACTTGAAATACTTCCAAATACTAAATTTCAAATGTTAAACATCTTCAAACTACGAATGTAAAATTTGAAACTTTAAATATCTTCCTTAAATTAAAACATTTTAATTTAAAACTTTAAATATTTCTAAAATAAAAATTAAAAAAATATCAATTATCTTCAAATACAAATAAATCCAAATTATATTTATAAATTATATTTTAAAAACATCAGATCCTTCATTTTTCATACTTAGATCAACATAAAAAAATAAAGATATAGATCAATTTGAATATCAGGATCAATAGATAAAAAATAAAAATTTTAAATTCAGAATATTCCCAAATGCTAAATTTCACATTCTAAACATCTTCAAACTTTAAAAGTACAATTTTAAACTTTAAATATCTTCTTTAAATTAAAAAAATTATTTAAAACTTTAAAGCTTTTTTTTAACTTTAAAATTTCCAAAGCAAACATTCAAAATTGTAAATATCTCCAAATATGAATAAATTCAAATTATATTTACAATTTATTTCTTTTTAAATATCAGTTCCTTCATTCTTAATACTTAGATCTACATAAAAAAATAAAAAATAAAAAGTTTGATTTAAACATTATAATCAACAGTTTAAAATAAAAAATGTAAACCTCAAACTATTTCCAAATTCTAAATTTAAAATATTAAATGTTTGCTAATTAAAAATACAAAAATTATAAATATCAAATATGAATAAATCCAAATTGTATTTGAATATTTTCATATATCCAAATACAATTTGGATATATAAATTATATATAATTTATATTTCAAAAACCATTTCCTTCATTCTCAATACTTAAATCTACATTTAAAAAATTAAAAAAAAAAACAATGTTTCTAACATATTTTTCTTTTTCTAAAAATTAAAAAAAAATACGTTTCAGCCCGTAGAAAAAACTTCAAAATCCGGCGACTACACGATCTTCAGTTTCCAAGATACCCCGAAGATGTCGACCTACTTGCTGGACGTAGTCACCGGTGACTTCGACTACGTCGAGGACAAAACCCGCGACAACATCGAGGTCCGCGTTTACACGCCAAAAGGCAAAAAGGATCACGGCCAATTTGCCTTGGAAGAAATCACAAAATCGCTGCCCTTCTACAACGACTATCTGCAAGTGCAATACCCATTGCCAAAACTCGACTGCGTTGCTCTTCCAGATCTGATCATCCCATCGACCGGGAATTGGGGTCTCGTGATTTTTCGAACCTCGTGTTTGTTAGTGGATCCAGAATCCACATCGAGTCGCTACGAATTATCCAAAAGACTTCTGATCAGTCATCGATTGGCGCAGCAGTGGTTTGGAAATCTCGTCAGCATCAAATGTTGGAACGACTTTTGTTTGTACAAAGGATTGGCATCGTTTACGGAATACGCTTGCTTGGATCGGATGTATCCGGAAAACAACACTTGGCAGCAGTTCATCACAGAGGAATTCCAGAAGGCCATTGAGTTTGACTCCATGAAGGACCGCACGGCGATAGTGACTGAGATTGATGACCCGGAGGACCTGGAAGATATTTATGATGAAACACTGTGTTCGAAGGCTAGTAGTATTATTCGGATGTTGGAGTACTGGATTGGAGAAGCCGACTTTCGTCGCGGGATTCGCGAGTATTTGAACAAGTATTCGTATGGCAATGCGACGGTTGATGATCTTTGGGATTGTTTGGAAAATGTAGGTATTTTCAAAAATTAAAAAATTTTTATTAAAAAAAAAACTAGATCAAGCGGATGCGCAATAATAAACTAAATATTTTCAAGAGACACGGTATTGTCTCTTTGCAGTTTATTTATACTAATACGGTTGTTCAAGGTTGGGTAAGTTACTATTTAAAAGTAATTAAGTTAAGTTACAAGTTACATTGAAAGAAAGTAACTAAATTAAGTTACTAGTTATTAAAGAAAAAAAGTAACTTCGATAAGTTGCAAGTTCGTAACTTTTTTTCAAGTTGCAAGTTACTTTTTCTCAAATTCGTTTTTCATAATAATTAATAATACGCTAATTAATGTTTTAATGTTTCAATTATTAAACAATGCGATCAATTTCATGTCCCTAATTTTACATAACAATTTGCAACGTTTTTTTTTCATTTTCATCTACAAACATTTGCCTACATTATATTTTGTACATTTCATTAAAAAAATATAAATAATTCAGTTCATTTTGTAAAAATTTTGAAACTAAAAAGTAACTTCACTTAGACGAAATAAGTTACAAGTTACTGCTAAAAAATAACTAAATTAAGTTACAATTTACTTCAAGAAATAGTAACTTAGTTAAGTTACAAAGTTAGTAACTTTGTAACTTCTACAGTAACTTGTAACTTTAAGCTACAGTTACTACCCAACCTGTAATGGCATAATTATGGCCACTTCGTTACAAACTACAACCTAGTAAGGCCAAAACTAGGCCCAAACTTTAATAAAGTAACTTATGGGAAGCTTATGGGAAGCTTATGGGAAGCTTATGAGAAGTTTATGGGAAGCTTATGGGAAGCTTATAGGAAGTTTATGGGAAGTTTATGGGAAGTTTATGGGAAGCTTATGGGATGCTTATGTGATGCTTATGAGATGCTGAATGGATGTTTATGGGAAGCGTATGGGAAGCTTACGGGAAGCTTATGGAAAGCATATAGAAAGCTTATAGGAAGCTTATAGGAAGCTTATGCAAAGCTTATAGGAAGCTTATGCAAAGGTTATAGGATACTTGTGGGAAGCGTATGGGAAGTTTATGGGAAGCTTATGGGAAGTTTATGGGAAGCTTATGGGATGCTTAGGGGAAGCTTATGGGATGCTTATGGGAAGCTTATACAAAGGTTATTGGATACTTATGGGAAGCGTATGGGAAGCTTATGGGAAGTTTATGGGAAGCTCACGGGATGCTTAGGGGAAGCTTATGGAATGCTTATGCGATGCTTATGAAAAGCTTATGGAAACTCTTGGGGTGCTTATGGAAAGCTTATGGGAAGTTCACAGGATGCTTATGGGTTGCTTATAAGATGTTTATGGGAATTATATGACAAATTTTCCAATGTATATGGGATGTATATGGGATGTTTAAGCTTTCAAAAGTGTATGCCGAGTGTATGGAACTCATATGGAACGTTAATGTAAATGAATCATAAATACATTATTCCTTTATAAGTTAATGAACAAGTGAACTGATATAAACCCAAAAATTCAGATAAACTGAAAAGTAAAGGCCAAATACAAAAAAAGTCTAAAAAATAAAAAGCAATCACGGTTAAAACATGTTAAACGTACTCAGTTCAAAAAATAAATTTTAGAGTAAAATCTAAACTTAATTAACACTTTATTTCAGTAAAATCAGAATATGGACTTAAAGACTCAAAAAATAAAAAAAAATTAGTAATATCACTAAATGTATTCTGAATATAAGGTGCTGATATCAATAACTATGGTCAAGTACATTTGCAAATTTTAATATATGAATCTTCAATCTTCAATTTTTTGATTTAAACAAAAATAAAATTCTAATAAAACAATATGCCAAAATTGGTTGTTGGTAAATTCGTTAGTTTTTTTTGTTTTGTTAATCTTGCTAGTTTCGTTATACATTCTTAGTTTCATTAGTTCCGATAGTTTCGTTAGTTTCGAAGAAAAATAAAAAAACTTGGCGCAAACAATATACGTTTATAAGTTGAAGTATATATTTTGTGGCGGTTAATACTGGATTAATATAAAACTTAGCGGTTCGCGCCAAGTTTTTCTATTTTTCTTCGAAACTAACGAAACTATCGGAACTAATGAAACTAAGAATGTATAACGAAAATAGCAAGATTAACAAAACTAAAAAACTAACGAATCTACCAACAACCAATTTTTGCATATTGTTTTATTAGAATTCTATTTTTGTTTAAATAAAAAAATTGATTGTTCTCCTTCCGAATGCTCAAAACTAGTAACCACGTTACAATATATATAAATGTATAAAAATAAAAATCTGTATAAAAATACTCAATAACTAATAAAAATCTCACTACATTTTAATTCATTAAAGTAAAATAACAATAACAATGAAGAAAAATCATTATATCAATTCAAATTCATCTATATACAGGGTGTCCCATTTTAAATGCAGAGGGTTTTAACTCGAAAACTATGCATCCTAGCGAAAAAAAGTTTGATATAAAAGTTTTAGTACTCAAAAGAGGCTATTCAATCAAGTCATTTATTTCATCGTATTTGTGGCTCTAATCGGTGAAATCGGCATCGACGTAATTTTTTCAAATGGAATGCCATATTTTTTATTGCTTATTTCGATTCTATAGAAAAAACTAAACAACTATTATCTGAAACATTTTTTTTTATTTCTGCAAATTTTGGAGTTATACAAATTTTTTCATGTTTAAATTTTTTTTTTAATTTTTTAATGCGTAAAAAATATAAATGTTTTTCAATGATTTTTATTGAAAAATTCTGATTGATTAATTCTGTAAAGCAATTAAGAAATTAATATTTAAAATTATTATTTCGTAACTTATTGTCTTTATGTTTACATTAAATAATTCTTTTTACTTTCATCGTAAAATATTTAAACAGACAAACAATTAGAAAACTAAATTTAAAGTTTTGTTCAATTATAAAATGTATGAAATGTTATGATTTTAGATTAAGTATAATTTAAAAATCATAACATTTCATAAATTTTATTATTAAAAAAAATCATTCATACAAAATCATAACAATTCATTA